>JAJKFI010039473.1:0-13886 GCA_029204185.1 Lerista edwardsae | reverse complement strand
CGACCTCAGCGGCGTCATGCAGCCGGAACGCTGGGGGGGGGGGGGGGAGACGGCGAAACGGAGCGTGACGCAACGGGCGGGCTGCCGCTCACCCGTTCCTCCCGCCCAGCATTCCGGCTGCATGATGCCGCTGCTTCCAACCCCAAGAAGCACCTGTGATGTGTCCTGTTCAGGAGCATATAAGAGCAACTTCCTAACTTCAGATTCCTGAAGCTCTTCTGCGCCTCCTGCCCTCTGGGCTTCCATCCATCCTTCCGTCCACACGGGTTCCCTGGCCTCCGTGTGTGTCATCGGAGCACTCTTGTTAACTGCTGACCCTCTGCTTATCTTTTGCTATCAGATCGCCTCTCACCCTCTGTTAGAGAACGCCTGGGAAAGATACGTAGAGGAAATGTACAATGAGAAAAAAAATGAATTTTGATTCGTATATAAAGATTATTTTTATACTTTTTTGCAGCAACAGAGACTTGCCTGTAATATTTGTACAGTGGTTTTTTTTTCGTTGTTGAGTGAATAAACAGAACCTTTCCAAGAGTGCCTCCGGTGTCAGCTGCTTCAACAAGCTATTTCGTGCCCAGACGTGCGTAGGTGCCACAGAATGTACGATGCCCTTCCATAGCTGAGCTGAGAGACTCCTCCCTGAACTTCCTGATTAGGGAGTGTCTGGTGGAGGCAGCCTCTGGGTTTGTGGTTTCTTGTGGCCAAGGCCTGGACTAACTGTTGTTTGCCCATGGAGAAGTTTCCTTCTTTGCGCTCAGCTCAGACAGAATGCGTTAGAAGGACAAGCGTGGTGTAGAGTTGGCTAATCTGCAAATCAGAACTTCCATGTTTCAAAGCTTGCTTCTGCCATGCAAAGGCCAAATCCTAGTCAACTTTCCAATTCTGATGCAGCTGTGCCAATGGAGTGTGCGCTTCATCTGGTGGTGGTGGTGGTCAGTCCTGGAGGCCTCCCAAGGCAAGGGAATGTTTGTTCCCTTACCTTGGAGCTGCGTTGGTACTGGAAAATTGAATAGGACTGGGCCCTAACTGGCTTTGGGCAACTCATGTCTCTCGCAGCCTCAGTCTTCTCACCTGCAATATGGGCATGCTAATACTTTGCAAAATCGCTGCAATCATTACATCCAGATAATACACTGGACATAGTGGGCATGCATAGGATTGCACTATTTCAGATTCTTCTAGGACTTTCCAACACAATTCAATGACTGGATCAAAGATGAGGAAAATAAGCAGTGGTTGTCCTAAGCCATTACATTTTGGGTTGATTTTGTGTGTGTCTATTAGCACAATTGAAAGGTCCTAATTTTAATCCCTTGTGTGAGGCGCTCACAATGAAACAGGAGGTTCTTCCCCTATTTTCAATGCCAGTAAGTTTCATGCCTACAGCAGGTGGTGGAACTTGAACTTGGGTCAGAAAGACTCAGGCTGCATCCCCAACAACTGTAAGCAGAGGTGGGAAAGACTTCAACTGAAACCCTGAAGAGCCTAAACTGTGCTAGATGGTTAGCTCAAGTAAGGCTGCTGCCTACATTTTCCATCCAGTTTCTTATGGATAAGAACAACTACTCTCTGCCAGAATTTGGCTTTTAACATTCTTGTGGTTGTTACAAGACACTCCTTTATGTTCTTAATCTTAAACTAATCTAGAAGAATTACCACCTGCTTTTCTTCATACTCACAAGTCCGCCTTATTTACTTTTTTTTTTTTTTTTTGTCTTTCCACACTTACAGGAATGAATTCAAACCTTAACTTGCGTTTGTGGATCTTACAGCATACGCAAAAAGGCATTTCCGGAGATGGTTTGGACCATAGAGGGGCTTTAAAAATGTAGTTCTGGGTTGGGTTGTTTTGCCATTTTCCCCAGTCAACAGATACAGCCCAATCGTACAACCCCAATAGAAAGGGGTGGGGGACAAGAGCTTCTTGCAAAAATGGTTTTCTCCTTCCCCCCCCCTGCTGCTGAATCATGAACTGGCTGTTAAAACAAGGAATACCTCTCAAAGCCAGTAATAGGAAGTATTGCAGAAAAAATTTTTTTTTGTGGGGACCATTCATGTAAAATTAATCTGTGGAACTTCTTGCCACAGGAAGTGGTGATGGCGTCTGGCCTGGATGCTTTTAAAAGGGGATTTGACGGATTTCTAGAAGAAAAGTAGGCAGGGGGGTAGGTGCATCTTCTGCTTTAGCCAGTTCAGGCTCCTGCAAAACCTGCATTTCCCCCCCCCTCGAACGCCACTGGTAGACTGGGAAAGAGCGCACAGTCCTACTCCGCAGAAGGCAGCCTCCCCCGCAACGCGTTTTACGGATTGCAGTCCAAAGGTCCAAACCGAGCCAGGACCAGAAGCGGGCGTTGCAGCCGACTCGTCGCACCAACTCCTGTGTACAAGCAGCCTGGCCATTTCCAGCAATGGAGAGAGGCTCCGTTTGGTGTGCAGTGGAGGTGAGCATCACCTGTTGAATGTCTGCGTGAGCGGCTGGCAGGCAGCGCCACCCTACTTGGAGGGCTCAGCGGGCCAGCTTGGGCTGGGAGCTGCTGGGGCTTCTTTCCTGGGGGTGTAAGACTGCTTCCTACATCCCCCCCCCCCCGGGAGGCGGTGATGGGCTGCGCGTCGCCGCCTGCCTGGGGCGCTTATTGGAGCGGCCTGCGCTGGCCGGATCCGGCCTCTCCAGCAGCCCGCCGAGCCCTCCCCGTGGGCGGGGACGCCCGCCCACCTCCGCACCCTGCTGGGGAGCCGAGCCACCGCCCCGGAACTACCGAGAGCTTGAGCAGGAGGCCGGGCCGGCGCGCCGCAGGAGCTCCCGCGAAGCTCGGAAGGCGGCGGCGGGCGCCCGGTCTGAGCCCTCCCGCGGGTGTCCTCCGCGCCCACCAAGGGCAGCGCAGATTCCGGGCACGAGCCCGCGGGGGGCGCCTCTCGGCTGCGCTCAGCGCCCCCTTCCCGCGCGGTCCGGCGCTTTGCCTGCGCCTGGGCCGCTGGCTTCTCCTCGGACGCGCCGTGGTGGGTATCTCCGCCCCCGCTTGGGGATGGAGGGAGGCTGCCGAAGTTCGCGGTGGGGAGGACGACTGCGGAGGACCCCAGAATGGACGGACGAGAGGGGAAGGGAAGGTCACCGCAGGGGCAGACTGTGCAGACTCTTGGATTGTGCAAGACTTTGGCAGCGCACCGCAGTCTCCAAAAGGGGGTTGGAAACCTGAAATCCTGAACTCAGGAGCGAGCTGGCTAGACGCTAAGCATGCCGAACCAAAAGCGTGTTTCTAGGGCTAGTTTCTAGGGCACAGCGTAGTGTAGTAGTCAGAACGCGGCTTTGGGACCTAGAACTGGGCAGTGTCGTTTGCGGGGCGGCGGCGGCACTAAGTGTTGCAGGAGCCTGAGCTCCTGTGTAACCCCCCCCCCCCGTCTTCAGAGCCATTCGCGGCTCTGGCTCCGAGGCTTTGCTCTCCGTTTAGCTTAAATTCCATTTAGCTGCAAAACGTTCTGGCTGACCTTGAGCCAGTTAGCCTATACCTAGCAGGGTTGCTGCAAAGCGGGGAATGGGAGAGAAGCATCGCCCTTAGGGTTAAAATTGCTGTCAAAAGAATGCATATATTTTATTTCTTGCTTTGTTATCCCAGTTGGTGCTGGAAAGGAGACGGTTTTTACCTTTGTTGACTCCTTGCAACAACCCTTGGATGCAGTTTAGACTGAGAGAGCTTATTTAGCTTTCACATTTTTATTCCACCCTTTCTCCAAGGAGCTCAGGGCAGTGGTCGTGGTTCCTCCCCTTCTTTTGTCCTCCCAACAACCCTGTGAGGTAGGTCTAAATCAAACACCAGAACCACTGCACCATTCTGGCTCTCTTATGGGAAGGGGCTATTGGTCAGTGGTAGCCAGCACTTTGCATGCACACCATCTCCAGATTGGGCTAGGAAAGACCCTGCAGAGCTGTTCCCAGTCTGCTGGCAGTGTTGATTTAGATAAACATCTAGTCCTCGGATTCAGCAGAAAGTAGTTTCCTGTGTGGGCTTCTCTTTCCAGAGGGATGCACAAAATAAAAATGGGCTATTAAAACGCAAAGTTTGCCTTCTGATGGAATGTGCATCTTGATGCAGTCCTCCCTCTTTGGAGCTTTCTGGATCAGAATCCAGCCTTGTAAGGGGGGGGGACCTGAACTTGGTGGTTATGCAAAACCATGTGAATTGATGCCCAGATGTAGGCATCCATTCTGAATGCTGTCTCAACCCGACCGCTCTCAGTGATGGACAGCAAGAAGGGTTGCCAGAGCATGTGCAGAGTGTCTTGTAACTGCAACTCGCCTCACCCTCTGCTTTTGAATTTAGACTTGAATCGGTGACAGGTACCTGTTGTCTCATCCTGTTACGTCTATGAGTTTCAGGCTCATAGTCATCTATGTTCCACATAAAAAGTCAATTGGGAACCCAATTGCACTTGTTCTTCCTGACAGGTTGGGCCCGAAAGAATCGAAAGAGAACATCAGGCATGTATCTGGAACAACTGCCTCGTTTCGTTGTCACTTTGCATCCACTAGAGATGGCAAGCGATGATGTGTAGTGTTGGTGTGCAGCTCAGCTCAGCTTTGGCTGTGTGCTTCTTGGTGCATGGATGGGATCGGTAGTAAATGAAACTGGAAGATCTCTCCCATAGCCACCTTGTTTTGGTTTTTTTGTTTCAGGACCTGCTTCCAGGTGGGAGCCGCAGGGACAGGATCATGCCGCCCCCCAAAGATGTTGTGAAAATTGCAGTCCAGATGATGGGAGCAATTCCTCAGCTCATAGAACTCAATCAGGTCATTCATTCATTCATTCACTCAGTGTGCATTCCTAGCCAGTTTTGCAGCACCGGGGCAGTGCAGCTCTTGAGGAGGCCTCCGTGACTGCCCGCAAACTGCAGGATGCAGCACGTGTCCCATTGGCACACCTGTGTCAGTTGCCGGAAAGTTAGTTAGTTCGTTTTGTTGTACTGTACTGCTTTTCAGCCAAAAATAAATTTCAAAGCAACTTATGTAGCAAAGATATAAGCAAATAGAAATGTCATGCCTTGATTTTTTAAAATCATCCTCTGCCATGTAATCTGAAACATTTCCCCAGCTGGGTCTTAATTCTTACGTTAAGTGCTCTACACTGAGTAGTGTAGATTTTGATCCCTTCTGTGCCTTAATGTGTCCGGAGTAAAAATTACCAGTTTGGTTCCTGACCTTGGATCTGGTGATCAACCCATGCCCAAGTCCCCATTTCTCATTTGCTTTTAATTTCAGGCCAAGCCGTTGTCTGCGGTTGTGAAAGAAGTTTGTGACGCGTGAGTAACCTTGACTTTTCACTTTCCCGTTCTTGAAGTGGAGCAGTTCAAACAGAGAGCAGTGTATGAACATCTGGTGGACAACAATGCCCCATAGTCCCGTGCAGAAACCTATCATAGTTTTCAACAAGCGGACTGAAATTCTGCCTTTTTGACCTTGTGTTTCAACTGTCTGTTCCAACCGTACATGTGCTTGCTTGCTGTCTTAAACCTCATTGTGATCTTCTGAGGCTGTGTGTGCGAGAGCACAATTCTGCACAAGCATTGTGATACTGTGGCCTGGGTGTTCAGTTTAGTTTTATTACAGTCAAAGACCAGATATACAGATAAATTCACATATCCAAAGATAAGCATGTAATTAAAATTAGTATATAAATTTATAAATGTGTAAACAAATCATAAATACAACCCTAAATTCAATGGGTTATTATTTTCTCTCTTGGGCCAGCAAAGCTGCACATATTTTAACTGCAGCCGCCAAAAAACTAGCAGTAAACTTTAGTGCCTGACTATTACGGCCAGTAAGTAGCAGTCTAGACATCTCCCGGATCTCAATATTCGGAAATTTCTTGGTCAGAGGGTGAATACATTTCTCGCGAATACCACAATAGAATATACATTGAAAGAGAACATGGTCAGTGGATTCTACCTCCCCCGAGCCACAGGGGCCAAGCCTTTCTGCTAAGGGGGTTCCATTAAGCTTGCCCTCCAGAACAGCTGATGGAAGGAATCCCTATCTGGCAAGAAAGAAAGCCCTTCTATGCGATGGCATTTCTAGTAAAGATAAATAAGCGAGGGGCTTAGTTACATATTTACTTTCTTCAGACACAAGAAAATTTGGACACTGACTAAGCTCTTTCTGCCTCTCAGTATCGAGTACTCTCTGCTTAATAATCAACTTAGCTTGTTCCGGGCCTAAGGATATTAAGGCCTCAGGAGAAAATCCTAAGAGGCTGTGGCCTGGGTGTCTTTGCTCAGTGAAGATCTAGGCAGCTTTCAAAAAGAAACCTGAATCCCTTTTCCTGTATTGAGGAATGTAGCAATTACTCTGTCCTTTGCAAATAAGAACATCCTTGAACATCTTAACGTCTCCCTAGGGCAAGGCAATAATGGACCAAGCTGTATTGCTGATGCTTCCATTAGCCCAGCCACAGCAGAATCTGATCGGTGGTCTTTTGATCTAGGTGGAACCTCAATAATTCGGAGCGCTATGCCCTGCAGTATGTGGATGGCCAGCAAGCGTACATCACAGAATCGGTGAGTGCATTTGAACCCAGGATGCTGCCTTTTGCGGGATGAGATTATTGGTCCATGCAGCTCAGGATTCTGTACACTGTGACTGACAGCCAGTCTCCAGGGTTTGAGTCAAGGATATTTCCCAGCCCTGCCTCAAGTAGATCCTTAGTAGACCCTGGATCTACTGGAAGCAAAACGTGTTTTCTTCCACTGTGCACTATTATCCCCCAGATAATAAACAATGGTGATGTCTACTGTAGTCATTGCCACAGAACATACAAAGCAGTTTTCCAGAGTCTGTCCAGCTCTGTATTGTCAGAAATTGGCTGGCAGCAGCTCTCAAACATTTCAGGCAGGAGCCTTAACCTGGAGGACTGAATCTGGGGCTAAGCAGGGACTCCTCCACTGAGCTACAGCCCTTCTCCATTTGCTGCATTAGCTAGACCCGAGCTTTAACTGGCCTGTTGCCTGACACATTGTTTTGATCCTGCAGTTGTTTCTCTTGATTTTCTCTAGAACCGTGGAGAGATTAAGAATGGGAGCATCCTGCAACTGACCACTGCTCCGGTAGGTTCTGCCTTCGCGTAGGATTGCACCTTTCCTGGCCTTACTAACCAACCTTCCAGCACTGACATAGCGGTGCAAATTGGACGTGTGCTGCATGAGGAGGCCTCCTCCAGGTAAGGGAATGTTTGTTCCCTGACCTCGAAGCTGCATTGCCCTTAGCGCATTGCTGGAAAGTGGGTTAGGGTTGGAGGGGATCTGTTCCACGATAGAGACTGGATCCTGGAATCCATTGGGCGGGGGGTGCTTGGTGCAGTGCCACAATTACTCACCTGGAGGCAATGCCCAGCCCTCCAGAAGTTGTGCCAGTCCACCAGCCTCTTCAGAGGGCCTCTCGGGTGTGAGCAGAAGCCGCTTCCAGTTTGTGCTGGCGATGTCCAGTCGCACCTGAGAGGTGTCCTGAGGCTGTGCACAACCTCCCTGCACCTCAGCTCACCTGTGGATGCAACTGGAAGTCAGCAGTGTGAACTGGAGCTGGCTTTCAGTTGTGTCTGGTATGCCCTTTGTGGTTTTGACTTGGCCGCAGCGGGTAAGGAGGGCCTACTGTGTTACAAATGTGTCCAGTGGCGTACCTAGGGTTCAAGGGGGGAAAATGCCCCGGGCACCACCCTACAGGGGGTGGCGGCACCACAGCCCTCTTCCCCTGCCAGCGCCACTGCTGGCCACCCTCTTTCAAAATTCTGAAAGACCCATCACATCCTGGTTGTCAGTTTTTTTGAATTATTGCCATCAGGTAGAAGATATAGGGCGATAAGAACTAAAACGAATAGATTAAAAAACAGCTTCCATCCTAGTGCAGTGTCTAGATTAAATGTGGTGGAATAGTGATATGTTGAGTAGAGTCTTAAGCAAAGTGGTGTGATGTTCTGTTCTGATTTTGTTGTATTGATGTTTTGTTTGGTCTTTGTTTTTTACCATGCGAAAGCACTTAATTTCGTTGTACATGTGTAAATGTGTACAATGACAAATAGATTTCTATTCTATTCTTCTCCGATGATCTCAGATGAGTTCGGAGGATACTTGGAGGAGCTGAGCACCGCATACAGCTGTACAAAGCAGTGCCCCAAGAGCAGCCTTGCCCCTCTACGAGATGCCCAGTTCCTCTGATAATCGGAGGAACCAATCCCCCCCCCTTGCAGGTGCACATAGCCGCTCCCAGGGAGGGGTTTTGCACTGCTGCAAGTGGGGGCTCGCCCCCTCCAATCGTTGGGGAGAGACAGGTGCTGCTTTCAGGAAGTAATTATGGTGATGCTTTGGCATCACTGCAATTACTTCCTGGGGGGGTGTTGCCCCAGAGTGGGCAAGCTTCCTGGACCGCCCCTGAATGCATTTTCCATAAAGATGCACACACCTTTCTCCCTGGCAGGATCAAGAGGCAGCCAAGCTACACGGCGGGATCCAAAGCCACAATCTGGATGTGAAGGCCGACTCTCTGAAAAAACTGGCCAGTCTCTCCCGGGACGTTGCCTTTGCTCAGGAGTTCATTAGCAGGAACGGCCTCAGCCAGCTCTACCTGATTGTGGAAGAGGATAACAAGTGAGCATCCCAAGGGAAATGGGAACTTAGCTGGGCTGCACTTTTCCCAAGCCTCCTGTTGCTGTTTTTTTCCTGTCTCCTACAGGGTTCAGTTCCGCAACCTGGTTCAGCCTGAGACTTTCCAGTGCTTGGGGGCGTATGCCAAATGCTTCTGCCGCAGAAGGCAGCAGCCACTCATCCTCTCACTCCTTGAAGCTGAAAAGGAAGAGGGAAATGCAGCAGAAGAGGAAGTGTGGAGGAGAAGGGAGTGGTGGGCTAGAATGTCTCCAGTGCTCTCCTTCACACTTCCTTTTTTGCTCTATTCCCTCTTCCACTTTGAATCCAGGGAGCAGGAGAAGAGAGAGTGGTTACAAGCGACTTCTACCTGATGCGACAAGCCCAATTGGCCTCATACATGGGCTGGCTCTGACTGTTGCATGTCTTCCAAAGAGACTAGCCAGCACTGCCCTAGCCTTCTGGATGGGGTCATTATTCTCTAGGAGTTAACTTTTAAAGAACCTCACAGGTCTGATGCTTGAGAGCTGCGTCCCTCGATTGGCCTGATGGAATGCTTTGCTTGACTAGTGGCATGCTTTCCCTCAAAGATTGACCGCCGCAGTTCTAGGACCTCTATTGTAAAATTCCTCTTGACTGCAAGGTAAAGATTCTGCAGACTAGCCTAAACCGGGCTAACCGCAGCAAGAGGGAACAGGGATGCCACTGGCTTCAGTGAGAACACCTGTAAATTTGCGTAACGTTGACTCACATTTGACTGTGGTATTCTAGCCACCAAGCCCAGGATTTCTCATGGTGAAGTTGAGGTTTTCAGAGCAAAGCTTCTCTACCTTTTGCTTCTGCTTTCTCAGTTGTTGGGACCTTCTTTGGTCTGTTCTGTAACCTAAAAATGTACACCGAAGAAACAATCTGCTCTCTGTCACTCCCATCCTTCCTGTCCCTTTGTTTCTTCTCTTCCTCCTCTCTTTCTCTCTGTCTGTAGGTGTCTCTAGTGCATCATCCCTGTGGTTTCTGGGTGCCTCTGTTCCTGCTGCACTCTCCTGGCGTCCTCTCACCCTGTTTGCTGTCTGTTGCTCCAGTATAGGGGAGGTACTAGCGCATGCCCTGAAGGCTTTTGTGCAGCTGATGGAGCACGATTTTGTTTCCTGGGAGACGCTTGGCCCAGCTTTCATCAAAAAGGTAGGTGCCTCCTTAGGTGGAAGTGCCGATTGACTTGATATCCCCAGCTTAGAAGCCCGCCTGTGAGCAGAGCTACGTCTGTCTTAGCTAAGGAGTTGCCACGGTACAGTGGGCTCCTTTGGGGGCCACCAGAAGTCCCAAAAGAGCACGATGGACTTCCAAGTGCCAGTCTTGTGGAGAGGTGCCCGAGTCGTTTCCCCTTCTAGAACGTTCGGAAGTTCCCCTTTCATTTTGTGACTGAAAGGGGATGAAAAGTCATTCGTGCTTCCTTGTTGGTGATTTCCTGTAAAATGCTAAAACCAAAAAAAGACAAATTATTCTAGAACTGTCTATTTTCAGTAATGATAAATAAGGACTGTTTAGCCTGATTGTTGGTTGTTCTGTAGGGCAGTGGTTCTTAAATGTTTTAGCCCCCCCCCCCCGGTTGCACTTTTTAAGATGACATTTTATGGGGACCAACCTAACTTTACAAGACTTTTAAAAAAGGTAAACTAAAAAGAAATGTTTTTATATATAAGTAATATTTTATTGACTTGATCCACTTCTCATAATGAGGCAGCCCCAAGGCTTGAGGGTTTAGTGATGTGACCCCGCCTTCACTTGCCCCCACTTCCTGTCATTGACAGACTTGACAGCACACCAGAAAAAAGACATTCCAGCTTGCAACCTTGCAAACTGCAGGAGCTCAGCTCTTTGCAGGGCAGTTAGCAGCTATCTGATTTTTTTTTTAATAGCCTGAGGGCTTGAGGCAATTAGTTATCTGATCTTTCCATGTTTTAATAGGAGGCTGTCCAGGACCCACCAGAAATCGGGTCACAACCCACCAAGTGTGTCACGACCCACAATTCGAGAAATTCTACTCTATGATCTCTTTGGTTGAGCTGTTTCCTAAACTATCTTTTTAGATTGTTGAGCCCTTTGGAGATGAGACTGTTAACATGTAGGAAAATACTGTAAGCTGCCTTGAGCCTGAGGGATAGAGTAAGAGACGCTGTATTTTGAATAAGTAAAATGAATGGAGAAGGCAAATGGTCGAATCTGGAATCCAATCCGCAAGGCAACGTGCGTGCCCAACCACTGAGCTACTGCAGCTTTGTGTGAGCAGCCAAAAAGTATTTGAATTCTTAAGAGCAGGCAAACCTTTTATTTAAAGAAAGTAAAATTGCTCCCCCATTTGCCCTGGAATGGCCATTGTTTATTGGTTTTAATTGAGAGACCCGATGATGTGGGATTTCAGTTGTTATGAGTCCTCACCGAGACACCCTGGGAATTTTGATTCTTATAAGTTCATTAAAAGGTAAAGGTTTCCCCACGACCGAATGGTCTAGTTGTGACCGACTGTAGGGGGCGGTGCTCATCTCCGTTTCAAAGCCTGTAGAGCCGGCATTTTTGTCCGAGGACAAGCTTCCGTGGTCATGTGGCCGGCATGACTCTACGCCGTAGCGCATGGAGCACCGTTCCCTTCCCACCGAAGTGGTCCCTATTTATCTACTTGCATTGAGGTGCTTTCGAACTGCTAGGTTGGCAGGATCTGGGACAAGTGACGGGAGCTCACTCCATCGCTCAGTCTCGAACTCCTAACCTTCCGGTCAGAAAGCCCAGCAGCAGCGGTTTAACCCACTGCGCCACCACGTCCATTAGGAATGTGTTAAAAAAAATGTTCAACGCTCTCAGAAATCGGCCTTTTGCTGGATTCCTTGGAGAAGCCAGACAAATTCCAATAACTGTCTGGAGCGAGGAGTTTGGTGCCTCCTACCCTTTTTGCGTCTGTGACTTCCTGTTTGTCGGCTGCAGATTGTAAGCTACGTCAATGTTACCCCGATGGATGCCTCCATCCAGCAGATTTCACTGGCTATCCTGGAGAATATGGTGCCCACCAGCCGTGCCCTCTTTGAACTGGTCAAGCACGAAGTGACTCTGGACCGCCTCATTGCCCTTCTGCAAGTGTAAGCACAAAAACAAGCCAATGATTACGGAGTACCTTTTTTTCGGTATCTAGCCTTCTCAGGTTTCCTTGCCTAGATGCAGGAGGCAGGCTTGTCCATTGGGCTGTCAGAGGCGATGGACCAAATGTAGAGGAGTCAGGATGCCGACAGGTGCTGGCCAAGAGCTGGTTGCATCCACCGGCAGTCTGACCCTGGAACTCTCAGTACAAGCAGTCAGGGATGTCACTAGGGTTCGCATCACCCTGCGCGGGAGGTCAGCATGTGTCTCACACACACACACACACACACACACACACACACACACACACACACACCATGACGGCTCTCCTTTCATACCAGACCATACAGAATAAGGTGCAATCTCATATGTACAACTTAAAAGTAGTGGTATTACCATAGTTTATGTTAAAACTAGCTTTTTGTTACCCGGCGTAGTTATTTATCCCAAGATTCTATTAGACACGAACAGGAATGAATTGTACCAATCAGCTCAGCCAATCGTTCCAGGCGTTCCAGTGGGGCATGGTGGACATTTTGTTTTGCACCCTTTCTCGCCCCCCACGTTGAGGGGGGCCCGAACCTGGACTCCAACGGTGTGGGGAGCATCACCGCTCTGTGATGGTGCTGTGGTTTTATTTCAGGATGGTGTGATACACCCTTAGGAAAGCTAGGTAAGGTGTATACTTAGATACACCCTAGGACAGCTAACTCCTCCTGGCCAGCAAGCATTGTTTTTCATCAGTTACCATCACACCATTATTACCATGTCATACTTTAGCTGACACTCCCCACTTAGGTGACCACTTTCACGTGGGAACCCCCCTGTATCCCCACCCCTGGGGGCGCTAGGGGGGTCTGACCCCTGCAGAGTGTGTTGCCAGGCCGCAGGGTGTCTGTGTGCCAAGTTTGGTGTCAATCGGTCCAGGCGTTGCGGAGCCTATGCGGAACATACACACATACATACACACATACATCCTTTTTTATGTATATTGATAGAAAATACAACAATAAAGGGTACCCAACACATCAGTAACCAATAAAAACAGCCAGTGGCCAACTTAATGACGCCCAACTAAATAAGAGTTCTAGTATTAGCTCTGATTCGTGGAAGTGGGCACTGGCTCCTTCAAGCACCTTATTGTTTTCCTGCCGTGTCATAACTAGGGATGTGCTTTTTTGGTGATACTTCCCCCCCCCCAAAAAAAATTTCTTGATTAAAATATCAAGTTGTGGTGTTATGTGTTTTTATTCTACATTCTCAATCCAAGTTCTCCTTTTTATTAATTTTAAATTCTTGAGAAGTGTACTAGGCAGATGATACAGGCGTTATAGTGTCAGCAGATGCAGCCACAGTATTTCTAATCGGAAAAGTAGTCTGTTTTAATATCTGGAAAATGCGGTCATACGGGGGCTGACAGTCTGAGTGTGAATGTGAGTAGATGGATGTTATAAGGTCCCCTCTGTCGCATTGTGCACAGACTGGGCTGCATCATCAGGGAAGCATCCTAAAGAAAGCCAGGCTGGACCTGTGCAAAACCCCATCATCGGGTTCAGCATCCTGTCTCCTGCAGCGCTCAGCCAGATGCTTTCAAGGAACCCACAAGCAAGATGTGTAGAGGCAACTAGCCATCCTGCATGCTTGCTTCCCTAGCAACTGTTTCCGCAGCAGCAGCAGCTTCTGAGCTGCCCCGCTGATGAGCGCGAAGGGCGTGGGGTGCTCACCTTTCCCTTGCTTCCTTGCTTCCAGAATGAATCGGCAACTGCAGCTGAAAGCCATGGCTCTGCTGATTGCTCTGCTGCTCAATGCCAGTGACTCGGAAAGGAAGGTAACAGTGGCATTGAGTTGGGGCAAGTTGGGGCAGGTGATCTCTTGGCCCCGTTGAGTCATAATAAGATGTACCCAGGAGGCTAGGAGGAGCTGGAATCCATAGCTGGGGAGGGGGAGGATGCCTTTCTGTTTCAAATGGTCAGGCCTTCCACACCTTTTGCAGCTACAAAAAATATTATGACGGGCAAAAGCTCTAGTGCCCTGTAGCTGCTGCAAGAACTGGGCCAACCTTTAGGAGTCCGTGAACCACTGAGGAAAAAATTGGAATAGTCCTGGACCACATACAACCCCTACCTCGCGCGCGCGCGCGC
>JAJKFI010039472.1:14291-44385 GCA_029204185.1 Lerista edwardsae | reverse complement strand
CACCTGGTATGTGTTCACACAGTGGCGGATCTAGGGGGCAGGGGGGGGCACGTACCCTGGGCGCCGTCTTGGGGCCGTCTAGGGGGGCACCAGTGGCCCCCCGCAACATTGCGCGGGTAGACCTGGGCTCTGTGGAGCCCAGGTCTACCCATTGGGACCAGCCTATTGGCATCTATTGGGTGCCCCAGGCACCATTTGACTAGGTCCGCCCCTGTGTTCACATCCCGCCTGGAATGGAGCTGCTGAAGCTAAAACGCTGGGAGTAGCCAAGCTGGAACTATAGAAGTCAGGGGTATGTGTGCGGGCACAATCCTAGCCTGGAGTTAGGCTGGCCCAGTTAGGCCAGCAAAGTTTGGCCGGCACAAGAACCACCGTATAGTGCGTTTGGACCACTCTCGGAGTCAGGGAGGAAGGTGTACATCCAGCCCATCCAGCCCATCGGGGCCGGGGCACCTCCCTAATGAAGAACGACTGTAGCGTTTGGGGCTCTCCAGCCTAGAAAAAAGGCGCCTGAGGGGGGACATGATTGAGACATACAAAATTATGCATGGAAGGGACAAAGTCGATAGAGGGATGTTCTTTTCCCTCTCTCAAAACACCAGAACCAGGGGGCATCCACTAAAACTGAGGGTTGGGAGGGTTAAAACAGATAAAAGGCAGTACTTTTTTACCCAGCGGGTAGTTAATCTGTGGAACTCTTTGCCACAGGAGGTGGTGATGGCATCTGGTCTGGATGCCCTTAAGAGGGGTTTGGACGGATTTCTGGAAGAAAAGTCCATCGTGGGCTATAGGCCATGATGAATTGTGCAACCCCCTTACATTAGTAGTAGGCTACTTCAGAGTACCGGGTACAAGGGAGTGGGAACAGGATGCAAGCATCTTGTTGTCTCATGCCTCCCTGGGGCACCTGGTGTTTCGCTGTGAGATACAGGAAGCTGGACTAGATGGGCCTTTGGCCTGATCCAGCAGGGCTCTTCTTATGTTCTTATCCATCCATCCAGTGCGTGTGTGCGTGTGTGCGTGCATGTATTCACAAGGAGCTCAGAGTGGCGTTCATGGTTCCTCCGCTCCTTTTGTCCTCGCAAGGACCCTGCAAGGTAGGTGAGGCTCAGAGAGTGTGACTGGCCCAAGGTCACCCAGGAAGCTTTATGGCTGATCAGGGATTTGAGCCTGGAACTTCCAAGATGTGACAAACCGGCTGGCCATCTTCACAGAGATTCACCCACCCACCCATCGCTGTCTAGCGAAGATCTTACCGTGCTGACCGGTTCACGAGCTCGGCTGAAGCTTTTCACGTGCTTGGCTAGCACCTCACAGATGCTGTTCATCAGGTGGGGTTCAGACAGCCACTGGCGGGAAGGCAGCTGCGCAAAGAGCGGCTGGGGCAGAACAGGTTAGAAACGGCTTAATTTTTTTCAGTGTACACCTTGCCACCCTTCCGGGAGACCCTGGGCTCTGCTTGCCATCGGGTGGGCCAGGTTTCTACCTGCAGATCTGCCAGCATCTCCTCCAGCAGCAGGTGGCAGGCTTTCTTCTGAGCTTTCACCAGGGCGGCGTGCAGGGAGGACGGCATCTGGCTGGGCTCCGAGGGCGATGCCCCATCTGCACACAGGGTTGAAAGGGAAGTGCTGCCAGGGGGGAGAAGAGAAACAGGTGGGAAGTGTGCGCCTAGCGGGCTGCTTGCAAGAGGGCAGCCCTGGAAACAGAGGTGTCCAAGAGGGGTGGGATATATTGGGTTCCATGCTACAGAAACTCAGACAAGGCAGGTGCAGCTTGAACGTTTATAGCAACAGGCAGCAGTTAGAACTGAACTGAAGGGCAACAGCCAACCCCTGTATAATGTTCACTCCACCCTGTTTTCCAGGATTCATATGGCTCAGGACTCCTGATTGGAGGGGTGATTAGCTCCACCCCTCCAGCCCTCTTGCTCAGGCTTAACCCCTGGCTATCCTGCATACATAACGAGGGGTCAATCACAGGCAGCCACACAGCCAGAGGCCATGGCACCTGGTGTGGTGATGTCATGATGTCATGTGATGTCACTTTCGGATTGTCCTCTCCCAGGGACATGCTGGCGGAAGTGGCCTTGAAATCCTCGCAATCCAGATCCCCCCTTTGTGTTTTGGGAGCCTTGCAGTCTGGCTGCTGCCCCTTTCGTCCACTTGAGGTTTGAGCGCCTCTACTTGCTTGACTTCAACAGAAACTCCTCAGTTCAAGAGACGTCCCCTTCAATTGGCATCCAGGGCACATGCCCTACCCATTCATTCCACCTAAATACAGCACCGATCGCAGGCTCGGCAGCGTACCTGAGAGCCAGGCAGTTGTTGAGGGTTGCCAGGAGGTAGGGCGCATAGCACTTGGATGTGGTCGGCTCTTGCTGATGTTCCTTGCCAAATTCCACCAGGTCTTCACAGAGACTGCGGAAAAGCACAGCAGAGTCAAGACATCTCAACCAGTCAGCCCTCTGGCATGAGCTGAACCATGCAATGAGCAGCATAGGGTGATGTGACTGGGACTGCAACAGCGTCATGTGCCCAACTGTGAGCAGGCTGGTTCCCAGCGGCTAGTCAGTGGAGCTGAGAGGGGATACAAATTAAACTAGGGCTCCTCGGCGGAAGCAGTGACTGTGGGCGCAATCCTAAAACCGAGTTAGGCCGGCATAAGCTAAGCCAGCAAAGTTTGGCTAGCACAAGGGACACCGTAAAATACGCTTGGACCGTTCTCGGAGTCAGGGAGGCCAACACACAGACGTGCCCAGCGATGGGATCTACAAACGACCTGGGGGAACGCTGGGCAGGATTTCTGCAGGGCTTCCGTGTGATTGGCTGCCCGTCCGCAGCATTCTGCAGCTGTCCTGGCCTCAGGAGGGGCTGCCCCCTGTTAGCGTGCCCCACTGCTGCTTGCCCAGGCACCTGCAGCAAGCATCCTCCGCAGCAAGCAGGAGCCCCCCCCGCCCCGAGGCCAGGGCAGCTGCGGATCGCCGCGGACGGGCTGCCAATCACCCGGATGTCCCGCCTAAGTCCCGCCCAGCGTTCCCCCAGGTCGTTTGTAGATCCCATCGCTGGGCACGTCTGTGTGTTGGCCTCCCTGACTCCGAGAACGGTCCAAACGTTCCCCATCCTCCCTGACTCTGAGAGTAATCCAAACCCGCTTTACGGTGGCCCTTGTGCAGGCCACACTTTGCTGGCCTAACTGTGCCAGGTGAGGATTGTGCCCTCTTCAAGGAGAAGGTTGAAAACTGACCTGCCCAGGAAGGCCTCCAGCTCTCCCAGAGCCATGCTGCAGACCTTGTGTTGGAGAGTATCTGAGATGAAGTTTGCCACTCGGATGTTCTCGTCCAGGATCTGGGAGAGGCATGAAAAGGAGAGAAATTGAGGCTGGTGGGGTGGCGGGGGGGGGGGGGAGGAGGAAAGCAGCTTTGCTTCTACACTGTGCAGCCATTGGCCGGGCATCCTCCTTGGTTTGGCTCCTCCTCTCTCCCTCGTCATCACTCCTCCCTACCTTCATTGCAATGTTGGGCAAGCTGGTCTGGAAGCAGCCTTGATAGTCCGATTCTGGCTCTCCGTCACTGAACCACTCCTTAAATTCTATCTCCAGGGTCTTTTGCATCCATTCGGTAATGCTAGCCTAGAGGGACAAGCAGGAGGCATGAAACTTGCCCCAAGGACGTTGACTCAAACCTGGGCTCAAACCCAACACCAAGAAGCAGTGGAAAGCACTGGTGAAGGGGAGGAGGTCTTGGCCAACTGACAACCCCAAAGACATCATCACTCAGTGTCTCTTTTCATTCTGATTCTCAGGGACCTGATCCTGGCCCTCCACTGACTCACCTGCACTTTCCCCAGGTAGGTATCCTCCAGATAGTCTACTACGTCGGCAGGAAGCAGAGGGCCCAAGACTGACACGTCCACTTCAGGAAGAAGGCTTGGGTGCGCCATCATTTCCGGGCTGCAGAACCACAAGCAGAGTCCACAGCAAACATGCGTCAGTTTTCAACACACCCCTGCGATGTGCACATGCCTGACCGCTCAGCCCACAGCAGAATTACACCTGCCTGCCCTCAGCTCTGCATCTTGTACTCCAGCAGAAGGGCAAGGCAAGCAAAGCCACTGATGTCCCCCTATCTTTAAAAAGGCGCCCCCAGTATCCATGGTTTCAGGTATCCACGGGGGGGGGGGGGTCTGCAGTGGATACTGAGGCATGCCTGCATAGAGTGAACGTTGAATAAAAACACGTAACACTGCTGTCTGCACTTCTACTTTTGGAAAAACCCCAAATCCGTGAAAATTGTTTTCCCCTGCCTCTAGGGATAGGCTTCTAGGCCCCAGGCACAGCCTCCAGGAACCAGAGGCGTCTCTATAGGGAGGGCAGAGCTCTAGGTTTTGCAAGGAGCCTTACCCTGTCATGTGAATCCCTCCTCTCCCTTGCTGCTGTAGCCAGTAAGCAACGCCAAGATGTTGCTTTTCCCTGTGAGGACTGGCTAAAACGGTGCAGGAGAGGAGTGATTTCCACTGCAAGGTAAGGCTTCTTGCAAGACTTAGAGCTCTGCCCTCCCTGTAGAGACGCCACTGCCAGGAACCCTGCTGAGCTCCCATGGCTTTCACCTTAAAAATTAACTACCGCTTCTGCCGTTTCCTCCGTGACCCACAGCACCCACCAGCAGTGGCACGGACCTAGGATAGACCTGGAGCGCCCAATGGAGGAGAGCAAAGATCTCCTGCTTGTCGAGGTCCCAGGTGAGGAGATGGTGCAGGTGGCTGGCGAGAGCCCGGTGGTATGTAGCAGCAAAGATGGAGAGGATGTCGTAGTGGGGCGGGCAGCATTGGACCATCAGGTCCTTCACGATGCACAGTTCCATGAGGATGCTGTGCTGCAAGGAAGCCAAGTGCCCGGAGAAATGTGGGCCTTGGACGGTACTGGGTGCGACCCGGAAATGAGCTGCTGTGATGGTGTCTTGGATGACCTGGAAGAACTTCTGCCTCCAGCTCTTGGGGCGACCTGGTGGCAGGAAGCCCAGATCCTGGGACCTCAGCAGGAGGGCAGCGTCAATGCCTTCCTCTCGCTCGATGATGCGCACGGCAGAGACAAAGAGGGATGGGTTCTCGGACACCAGGCTGGTGCTGCAAGCCACAATGTGCCACAGTTGCTTGGCCAGGGCGTTGTTAAGTTCTGGGAGGCCCCCGAAGTAGGACTCTATGCTGGCCAAGTGCGAGGAGCTGAGCAGGTTGTGGTGGTGCAGCTGGGACAGGATGTTGTCCCGTAAGCTCTCCAGGTCCATGAGCCCCGCGTGGGCTTCCAGGAGATGCTGCCGCTGCAGAAGATCGAAGGTCTCGGATAGGAGTTCATGTACTGAGGGGGGAAGAGAAACAGGGAGAAGGAGTTGAGGGGCTCCAGAGCATGGCTGGAATAAAGCAAAGAACATATGGACAACATACAGTGTTCGGCACAAGGGACACCTTATGTTTGGACCAAAAGTACGTTTGGACCACTCTCGGAGTCGGAGAGGCCAGCACACGGATGTGCGCCATCCTCCCTGACACTGAGAGTGGTCCAATCGCACTTTACGGTGGCCCTCATTCTGGCCAAAATTTGCTGGCCTAACCAGTAAAGGTAAAGGTTTCCCCACGACCGAATGGTCTAGTCGTGACCGACTGTAGGGGGCGGTGCTCATCTCCGTTTCAAAGCCTGTAGAGCCGGCGTTTTTGTCCGATCATGTGGCCGGCATGACTCTTCGCTGTAGCGCACGGAACGCCGTTACCTTCCCACCGAAGTGGTCCCTATTTATCTACTTGCATTTTAGGTGCTTTCGAACTGCTAGGTTGGCCTAACCAGTGGTGTCATTCAAATGATTTAGGAACAGGAACTCACTTTTGATTGGCACTTGTCGGGAACCCGGAACCAGCCACGGAGCCCGTTAGGATCCGGAACGCCCGTTCTGGTCCGTTCCCCCTGAATGACATCACTGGGCCTAACTATAAGTTAGGATTGCACTCTAAGTCTAGTAGAATGGTTGGCTTTATGAACCCATCAGCCTTACTGATAATGCCTCACCTGAGAAAAGCCGGGGCAAGGCCTGGACGACCGAACCCAACTGCGCATGCTCCAGCGCAACCTTCTGCAGCGATTGCAGGCTCTGGAAAGCATCTGCACTGGACCCCAGTTCCTCGCACACACTCTCCAGTGTTTGGTGCACATGTTGGACATCTGACCTGGCAGAATGGAGCTGCTCCAGGCCCATGCCGACGCCCTCCAGGTAGGTCTGTACCGTTGACTGGGGAGAGAGAAAGCAGTGATGGAGCAGACGAAGAACATGGGTACATCATGGGGAATGGGATGGCAGCTCAGCGGTACATGTGCACATGTATGCAAGCACATGCTATGTATGCCCCAGGTTCAATTCCTAGCATCGCCAGGTAAAGTTGGGGAAACACCCATCTGAACACCTGGAGAGCCACTAGCGGCATTCTTGTGGGGCTGGACACCCACTCCAGGGTACTTGCGGCTATTGCACTGAATGCCCAGCATTCATTTTTAAAAGACTCTTCCAACTGTAGTCACAGGCAACTAATTGCCCATTAAAGCCGGTGGCTGCAGATAAGGACGTGCATTTCTATCTGCAACAGAAACTGCAGCCAGCAAGTCCAGTAATACATGCTCCTGGATGAGCAGGGCAATGCAGATGGGAAGGTGACTAAGTATTGACCATGTGTGTCCAGGGTTGCTTCCAGGGCATTCCCACGTTCAGTTCCTAGAGAGGAGGTCCTCTGACCTGGCCCAGGATCTCCAAGAGCCTGAGGCAGTGTGCCAAATGCTTCCCTCCTCTCCTTCTCTGGCGGGCTCCAAGTCATTCCAACTCCCTCTTTTCCTCCCTTCCCCTGGGTTTGAAAAGGAAAAGGGGAACAGAGCGGAAGAGGAAGTATGGATGAGAGGAGACATTCTAGCCCTCCATTCTCCTCTCCTCCACACTTTCCTCTCCTCCAAGTTGGTCCAGAGACTCACAGTTTCAGAAACACTATTCTATACAATTTGTGTGTCTTCATTTCTAAGCTAAGCACACAATCATTTCACTAACACATACGTGCCGAGACAGAAAATACCTGGTGTATAGCTCAACACTGTTCTTACTTTGGAACGCCTGTCTTTTTAGATGAGGGCACGAGAATAAATGGAGACAGGAATGCACAGGAACAGATTGTGTACTTCAAACCAGCACACACCAGGATCTGGTCAGTGCTGACCCAGGTGTCCAGGCAGATGTATCCCTGTCACACACCTTTATGCGTGACTGGATGGAACTGTTGCGTTGTATCTCTCGGATCCGATAATGCCCCAGACTCTCCAACTGGTCTGGCCGATAAAACACCCCAGACGCCCACTTTAAGGCGGCTCCTCTTGCTAACTTTTCGGCTTTCTCCACTTCTGGCCATTCTCCATCTAAGACAAAAACAGCATCACCAAGCAGCGTGCCTTTAGCTCAGCAAACAGGAAAAGCTCTTCCAACCCAGCTGCTTCCCTGGGATGCAGGAAGGAAACAGGATGTGACGGCTTACTAACCTAGGAGAGATGGGGAGGGATGCTGCTAGCATTTTGCTGGAGGGGAAGACTTGAGCCTGAGGACACAATGCTCTGGGATGGCAGCGCATGACTGCACTGCGCTGACCATGGACACTCACTGCACAGGCAAGGGAGAGTTTGGGGAGTCTAGAAGATGGGCTTTTGTGAGACCCATTTGCTAGTGATGGAGACAGTCCTGGTTCTCACAACCATTGGAAGGGATGGTGAACCTGCATCTGAATGGCACTCAGTGGCAAGGCTAATACAATTAACATAAGCATGGGAAGGGACACAGAAGAAGGAACATGCATTTCCGGAGGGGATTTTATCCCATATTAGAGTTCTGAGAAAGGAGTAACAGCACACTATACGTTATTAATGCTCCCATTTGAAACATAAATGGAAGTGAGCTAGTGGGGAGCTACTTTTTATCTGTTTCGATGTTCTTTATGTATGATGATAAGAAAGGTGTCCTCTGAGCAGGGGTGATGCTAGGAGTTGTCCAATTTGGGCACAGGCCAAGGTTCCATGCCCATCAGAGGGTTCCCCTGGCTGGGCTGACCCCCGAATTCCTAATGTAGTGACCACTGAGTGATGTAGTGATGTAGCCATCACAGGGTGGATGCCCAGTGCACTGCTAGCCGATGCTAGCGCGGACTCTGAGGATGTGCAAAGGGTTTTTCCATCAAGTAAGCCCAGAGGTCCAGCAATGATAAGAGGAAGTTACTTGTCTGAGGTGGGGGCTTGCAATCCTTGGCATCCCCTCTCTCTCAGCTTATGATGGCATGGTTTTAAGCTGCACATGGGGGCTCTCGCAACTGAATGCCCCTCTGCAATCCTATACACACTGACCTGGGACTGGGAGTAAAATTCCATTGACCTCAATGGCATTTACTTTGCAGAAGACGTGCAAAGGCTCGTGCTGCAGATTTGACACCCCCAAGTCCTCTTGCAGCCAGAGCTGAGGAGGCATGTTAACGGTGCCCTGTGTGGTTACATGCACCAGTCCCAGGAGAGGATTTTTGCTAGGGGCAGGCCTGTCTCCATGAAACTGACCAGCCACTGCTCAGCAGAATGACACAGCCAGTGCTTCCCATGTGCTTCCTCTAGGAGGCGCTGATGAGAAACCCCTGGAGGTATTACGATGACTCTAGGAACATAAATTTATTAACAAGGCCTCACCGTAAACGGCCCATGTTGTTTGCATTCAAATCCAAATGCTCCCGTCCCTTGCCTATGACTAAAACAC
Source organism: Lerista edwardsae (assembly GCA_029204185.1). Classification (NCBI taxonomy): domain Eukaryota; kingdom Metazoa; phylum Chordata; class Lepidosauria; order Squamata; family Scincidae; genus Lerista; species Lerista edwardsae. The sequence goes on along the minus strand of JAJKFI010039472.1, from coordinate 35,582 downwards.
AAGGTGGAGCGGGAGGCAACAGAATAGCCCTCTCCCATCGGCTCCTGACCTTGGAAGGCAGAATTTAGGTCCAGGCAGATCTCTCCAGAACCGAAGTGCTTTGGTCAATTTCATACAGTCGGCAGCTTGAGCCAACTGCCACGCCAGAACTACACACATGCAGAATTTGGCCATGGGCTTTTTCTTCTTCTTCTCAGCCATTGATCCTTCTCAAATACTGCTGTACTCAAATCCAGGCCTTGCACTGCAGTTTGTCCATTTCCCAAAATTACGGCGCTGACTGCTACACCCGAGTCCTTCTCTGTGATCTCCCTCCGTTTCCCCACAAAGAGAGATACACCGTCTTCAGGAAACTCTACAAAGTCTCCTGAAAAGTCTGCCCCACAAAGTGCAGGAGGAACGGATACCTTTCTTTTGCACGATAATGCTCAGCGAAGAAGGTGTCTGGTGGGGAATGGGGTGCCCTCTTTTCCTGGGGCAGAAGACAGAGCTCCACCCATTTGGGACAAGATACATGCTTCCCCCCAATGCCCACCCACCTACCTACCTACCCAGGAAGGATTGCCCACTTCTCGCGCCCCATTAGATCCTATGGGATCTTGAAGCGGCACCCTTACCTTTCGGGTTGCTGGAGTTCTGATCCTCTGCAGACATGCCCATCGCTCCAGCTGCTGCGTGCTGTGTAAGTGGAGAGCGCAGGGCTGGGCTGATCAGAGGAAGCCAAGCCAGCAATTGCAGTTTCCGCCAGTGATACCACTCACAGCTCCTCAGGGGCTTGTTCTGTTACACTGCAGATATACTCAGGATGTAGGAAAAGGAGGGCGGGGAAAACAGCAAATGCACTGACCAATGTGCATTCCTTGGGAATGTCGAGTTTGCAGCATGCAGTCATTCTGAATGCCGGTGGGTTGCATTCACACCATGCATGCATGCATGCTGCCTGCAGAAATGGTTGCCAGACTCCATGCAGGGCATGCGTAGGCCTTCTGCTGCCCATGCTGCAGGATCTTCTTGGATAGAAGAGAAGAGAGTAGAGGCCTAGAGAGGCAGCCTAGTCCACTTATTCTCCCATTCTGTTCTCAAATCCAGGGAGGAGGCAGATGGAGGTGGGTGTTGTCATCCCCCTGCAAACCTGCCACCTGATGCAAGCACACCAGTCTGCCTCATGGATGGGCCGGCCCTGAACCGAGTAGTTCACATAAGCTCAAAAACTCACTTTCCTATTTTGGCTCTAAGGAAAAAAAATGGTATGTGTCCCAATAGCCAAATTAGGACTGGTGGAATAGTAACCTAATGAAAGTGAAGCATTCCATTTAATCAGCATGCCCCCACCTGCAAGGAATGCCCAAGAGGAATGGGAGCGCCACGCACACTGTTCAGGTAGATTTCACCTGGCCACCAATGCACAATTTGGCTGCCAAATTGTGGGCGTGCATCAGTGTCACCAAATGGCATAGTCCCTGCCGGGCAGGTGACTCTCAGCTTGTAGAAATCCAGTTCCCATCCTTCATTGCAACACAAGATAGTCTTGTTGTGAAGTGGTACCAAATTGCAAATGCGGAGAAGTGTTTATGGGACAGCTGCACACCAGAGAGTGTGTGTGGGTCCTTTGCTGTCGGGTCAGATGGCCAGCTGCAGTCTTTGAATCAGCAGGAAGCCGTTTGGATGGAGGAACAATGATAGCTGTCACACATTGCAGGTGCAAAGCAGAAGAGACAGGAAAAGCAAAGGTGGCCATTAGCTGCTCAAGTCTTAACTCAGAACCGGGGTTTAATCCTAACCAAGCCTTGCTATTGATGACGGACTGTCTGAGACGTGCTCTCCTGTCCATGGTGCTTCATGGGGTAGTCAGGCTGCTGCAGCTGAAAAGAAGCAGCAGAAAAAAACCCCAAAGAGGAGAGATGAAACATTTTAATTTGGACAAAAATGCGGGGAAACCTAATGAACTGTACGGTGAGGGTTGCCAGTTACAACTGAAGCTATTCCTGGAGTGTTTGTTTTTCCTCTTCAACAGAATGCAGCCTTGGATATTGTTCCTGCTAAAATCAGTCGAAGCTGATGCTCAACTTCCAAAGACTTCAGAGCAAACCCGGAGAAGTTTCCGGCCTCCAGGGTAGCTTTAGAGCAGCCATTTTCAACCACTGTGCTGTGGCACATTGGTGTGCCACAAACGGTCCTCAGGTGTGCCGTGGGAATTTAGGAGAGAGTCATTTATTAGCAGGGCCATTGGAGGATGTGAGACCCTCGCTGGCAGCACAGTGTGCCTTGTCAATTCTAAAAAAAAAAAAAACCTGATGGTGTGCCTTGACCATTTGAGTGCCTGAGATGGAAAAGATTGAAAACCACTGCTTTTCTAGTGTCGCGTTCCACGCTGGGCCAGCAGGGGTCGCTGCCGGCTCCGACTCCTTCCCGCAGACGGGGCGGAGCTGAGCGGAGGAGGGCGCCCCGCCCCTTCCCCCCAAGATGGAGCTCCTTGGTCCCGCCCTCCTTCCCTCCTCCCGTCGTGCCCCGCGGCGGCCGGAAGCGGCCAGGGAGGTCAGCGCGCGGGGCCGCACCGGGGAGCTGAGATCTGCACCGGCGGCTGCGGAGCGGAGCGGATGGCGGAGTCCGGGCCGCAGCCACCGGGGGGCGCCCCGAGCCGCCACGAGAAGAGCCTGGGGCTGCTCACCACCAAGTTCGTGTCGCTGCTGCAGGAGGCCAAGGACGGCGTGCTCGACCTCAAGCTGGTGAGGGGGGGGCGGCCGGGGCCGGGCCGTTGGAGACCCCTCCGGTGCCCCGCAGGCAGAGGCGGGGGAGGTGGTAGAGGCAGGAGCGGGATGGAAGCCCAGGCGGCGGAGTGGTACAGGCAGCGCCTCGCGCTCAGAGCACAGTTAGAGTAGGGGCATAATAGGAAACGAAGTGGTAGAGGCAGGATCTGGATAGAAGCCCTGGTAGCAGAGTGGTACAGGCAGGACTGGGCTCTTGGGGCAAGGTTGGAGTAGAAGCATAGAAAAAAGTGGGAAAGGCAGGATCGGGATAGAAGCCCAGGCGGTAGAGGCAGGACTGGGCTCTCAGGACAAGACTGGAGTAGAAGCATAGGAAATGAAGTGGTAGAGGCAGGACCAGAAGCATGGGAAGCGAAGTGGTTGAGAGAGGACTGGCTCCCAGATCTGAATTGGGACAAACACATAGGAAGATGCTGAATTGAGATAGAAGCATGGGAAGCAAAGTGGTAGAGGCAGGACGGATCTAGGGCCAGGACTTGGATAGCAGCATAGGAAATGAAGTGGTAGAGGCACTATCAGACTCTCAGGGCAGACCTGTAGGAAACAAAGCAGTAGAAGCAGGGCCAGGCTCTCCAGGCAGGCGTGGGGTCAGGGAAGACGACATGGTTGTACCAGGATAAAATTCATACTGCCAAATTAGGAGTAGGGGATGGTACTGGCGGGAGAACACACAGCAGCACCAGGTTCAAGTTCATAGTGCAAGAGAACATTCTCCAGTCAGGATCAGAAGCATAAGATCAGGGAATATGAAGTGCTTGTTGCAGGATCAGGAAGCGGAATAATGTTCAGTTGCTACACCTGACTAGTTTGTCTTTTTGATTTTGATATTCATTACTTAATTGTTATCGTTGTTGTTTTGCTGTACACCGCTCTGGGTCCTGTGGAGGGAAGCTGGTATAAACACATCCAAGAATAGATAGAGGATGATAGTGGCAGGATCAGGGCCTCAGAGCAGGCTCATGATGTATGGAGGGGTACTGAGAGGATCAGGTGCTGTTGCATAGCAATCCTGACTACCACGTTGGCTTCCACAAGAAAAAAATCTCTCTCTCTCTCTCTCTCTTTTGGAGGTGTCTGGCTTCTGCCCCATCACAAGGGTCATATTATCACTGTTAAAGGTCCTGGCTGGTGGTTCCCCACCCAACCCCCACAACCATGAAGCCTTCAGCTGGGAAATGTGCCTGTTAAGGCAAAGGACCCGCAAAACGAGGCAGTGTCTTGATTTGCATGATGGATGTGCCCAAGTGCACGCATGGTTCTCTACGGGGTGCAGCACAGATCCAGTGGGCTGCCTCTCCTCCATAACTGTTCGCAGGTGTGGCAGATTTATAGCCTCAGTGCCAAACGCTGACAATTGCAGGAGGTTCTCCTTACCGCAACAGCCGCTTCTGTGTTAGATGGGGACTGCAGGTGCTCTTTAGCCCTGCCTGGAGAGCTTAACCTTAACTGAAATCTTGCTTGGTTCCGCTGCAGTGCAGGAAGACACCCCCCCTCGCCACCGCCCTCCTCCTGCAAGTAAACTGTTAGCAGCAGGGCATGGTTTACCCAGGCTCAAGCATGGGAAATCTAGAGCAGAAGAGTGGGCAGGAAGAAGCTTCTGTTGCTGGGAACCACAGGCTGCTTTCAGCAAAGCTTTGTGACGTGTTCCTGGATCCACGTGCGACTTGGAGTGGCCTGGGCCAGTTAGCCCCTTTTGCTGCTGGAAGGGAACCGTGATGGAAAGTCTGGGTTGAAAATTCCTCCTGGGATCTTCTTGGAAGAGGACTCTGTGACCTGAGAATTTCAGCAAGGCCATTCACATTTTGGGGGGTAGACTTGTTCACACTGTTGCTTTCAAAAATACCACAAAAAGACCCATGATACCTTTGGGAATAGTGGCTATCTCATGGTGTAAGCTTTCTAGGGGTCAGTTCATCAGATGTGCAAAGTGATAATCTGGTACTGTGTGCATACAGAGAACAAGGAAGTGTGTTTCTTTACAAAGCAAAGCCTCGGAGATCTAGCACTTCAGGAGAGACTAATGTGTGTGTCAACAGATTGCATGTGAACATGGACTCCAGCCTGATTTCCTGTCCAGAACACTGGTGGTGACCCCTCTTGACGAGGCAACCGCTGGTGAAGAAGAGCCAGTTGTATCAAAAAACTCCCCAAGAGGGAGAATTGTTGGTGATCATTACTACATAAATCACAGAGCTGATTCACTGCTACAGTAACGGGAGATAAAACATTCTCCCTGAATTAACTGACCAAAGGATTGAGGCCAGAACAGTGGCTTCTTCTTAATATCTACATGGGGGCACCCAGACCTGTGGATAAAGAGACCGAATGCAAGCAGTGTATTAGAGGTGGGGGAAGCATTCTTACCTGAAACTAAATACATGATTTAAGTCCAGTGATGACTTTAAATCAGCAGTGATGGGTGATAACAGATCCTTTCTTTGGCTTTCCCCCAGCATTTGCTAGCCAGAGGTGCACAGTTCTTGACAATGGAGGAACCTGTGCTCCACTCCACTCCATGGCTAATAAACATTGTTATAGGGCTCTGCATATATCTGAGCTGATCATTTGTGCTTTGTTCTAGGCCTGTGAGCGGCTTAGATCTGTTTGTACAAAGTTGTACTTCGTATTTCTCTAAAACCTGCCTCTTGTCAGTTTCAGTTTATGTAGTCCTGATCTTGAGAGAGGGGTGAATCATTTTTTCCCCTTAGCGCTCTCCGTAACACTAATAATTGAACAGCCTCTATCCCGTTGGTGTCACATGTCTGATGCTCTTGGGAGGCCCCTGTAGCACTCTGAAGCCTTTGTGGATTAATGAGGTCCATCCTGTGTGCAACTTGGCCTGGATGCCCCTGGGCCAAAAGATGGATAATCTGCCTTCAGACTGAAAGATGACTGCTTTGCATGCAGGCCGTACCAGAGATAGGAGAGAAAGTGCAGGCAGCTTGGGGATGATATGTCTTGGGAGCTGTTGGGGAGCAACATAGGCTGTGGTCCATTTCCAAGATGAAGGACCAGTGATGCTGGCCATAGGACAGCAATTTTCAACCTTTTTCCTCTGATGGCACACTAAGGCGCTAAAAGTATCAAGACACATCATTTTTCTGACAATTGACAAGGCACACTGTGCTGCCAGTGTGTGTGTGTGTGTGTTTTGTGCTCACCTCCCCCAATGGCTCCAATTAATAAATGACTCTCCCGCAGCAGACCCGCAGACCATTTGTGGCACACCAGTGTGCCCTGGCACAGTGGTTGAAAATCATTTGCCGTAGGACAAGCTTTATTGTGCTGTGTAGACAAATGCTTGAGGGATGTGGTGGCGCAGCGAGTTAATCCGCTGTTGCTGGGCTTTCGACCACAAGGTTGGGAGTTCAAGACTGCGCAAAGGAGTGAGCTCCCGTTGCTTGTCCCAGCTCCTGCCAACCTAGCAGTTCAAAAGCACCTAAATGCAAGTAGATAAATAGGGACTACTTTGGTGGGAAGGTAACGGCGTTCCTAGAGTCATGCTGGCCACATGAGCACGGAAGCTTGTCCTCGGACAAAAACGCCGGCTCTACAGGCTTTGAAATGGAGATGAGCACCGCCCCCTACAGTCGGTCACGACTAGACCATTCGGTCGTGGGGAAACCTTTACCTTTGGACAAGTGCTTATAGACATGCCTGCATCTGGGTACCTTTGGAAGATCTGTAGTAGCAGGTCCTTGGTGGTCTCCCTTGGACGCCTGCAAATTTTCCGCCCTGTTACCTAACAGATGCCATTGCTGCTTAGATAACAGTGTCAATTATCATTTGGTCCTTATGGTTCAAAGTGCTGCACATGGCTACTGTAAGCAGTCCGTATGGACCTTCTGATGTATTAGCTGGGTAGCCACCTTTCATGTCACAGACCACCTTCATGGGGATGGGCTAATGCTATTATTGATACATGCATCAGTATGCACTGAGTTTTACCACAGATAAGAGGACAAGTTCCTGCCCCAAGGCAATCTAGACATAGACACAAGAAAAGGGGAGCAGAATAGGAGGTGGGGGTAAATGGGCATAATATGGGATTATTGATATATAGGTAAATGATTCCTTATCCAGACATCCGAAATCCAGACTATTCCGAAATCCAGACATCTTTGTCCAGTACTTTTTATTTAACTTAACTTTCTATAGAAAGAAGGTCTTGTGTTCATTCCCATATACAGGCTGTAAGTACTGTTCTCTGCACTGTGGTATGTGCCTATACAGACATGGTTGAAAAATGTCAAAGACGCTCGCAGGCACCTCTGCTGGGTAACAGTGAAAAGAGCAAGAGGAAGCATTTCTCATTATATTTATGCAGTTATTCCAAAATCCAGACACCTTCCCATCCCACGCAGTCCAGAGAAGGGATAATCAGCCTGTAATTACGGAAATAGGGCGAAGATACTAGAACGTTGTGCCCAAAACGTCATGGGCAGGGTAGGCAGCATCGAGAGATTCTGATGGAAGAAAGAGAGGAAGCCTTGTGCAGGTGATCTGGGAGGGCATTCTAGGCATACAGGGCAGCAAAGGAGGAGGAAATTGTTGGAGGGCAAAGGCTTTACTGGAAGAGTAAAGGTGACAGGCAGGCGTGTGATGAGACATGAGGCTAGTGAGGTAAGGGGGGCTGTGCTGGTTTTGCTTTATCAAAAATGGAGAATGCAAAGCCATGCTTTGCTTTCCCTCTTATAGTGTGCAAAAAGGTTTCTGTTTTGGGCATAAACCATGGCTTGCCTCTAAACAGATTTGACGGTTTGTTTCTCCATTCTCCAGCCCAAAGAGGCTTTCAAAAACCCATCTTGTTCTTCTGTGTGATTGGCAAAGTCACACTAGGCTGGAGATGTAGCTTTGTGTTCTGCCCGTGTTCCGCGGTTCCGTGGGCTGCGGTTGTTCAGGCCATTGGGGGTTTTGTGCAAAGGAGCATTTGAAACAGAATGACGTTTTTGGTTGTTTTTTGTTGCCTTCCTCCACAGGCTGCGGATACCTTGGCGGTGCGGCAGAAGCGGCGTATCTACGACATCACAAATGTCCTGGAGGGGATTGGGCTGATCGAGAAGAAGTCCAAGAACAGCATTCAGTGGAAGTGAGTGACTGACGTTTGTTGCAACAGGAGGAGGAGCTGCCAGCAGGCTCTGTTCTTACAAATGGTCGAGTTGCCATCGCACATGTAGCTTCCTTGGCTGCTATCAGCAGCTACCTATGGGAGGGGCTGCAACCAGCGGTGGGATCTGGGAATAAGGAAGTGGAACGCTGGGCAGGACTTATGCGTGATTGGCAGCCTGTCTGTTCCGTTCTGTGGCTGCCCTGGCCTCGGGGGGGGCTGCCCCCGGTTGGCGCGCCCCACCGCTGCTCGCCCAGTCACCTGGCGAGCAGCCCCCCCCCCAAGGCCAGGGCAGCCGCGGAACGGGACGGACGGGCAGCCAATCACGCGTAAGTCCCTCCCGGGTCATTCCATGTCAATTCAACCACAAAAATGGGGTTTGTACACCCATGAACTCCGATTTTGATGAAACTTGGTGTATTCAACAAACATATGGTATCAAATAATCCCCTAATGTTTTTTATCTCTAACTTCAATACTTTTTTATTTACAGCCATTCAAATTTTTTTCAAATTCACACTTTTGCATGTATTCGAGAACCATTAAAAGAGCTGTACTTGGTTACAAAAAAAATCCTATCGGGCTGCCAAATCTTTTAATTATTTTCAAAATTTACTCACTTACCAACAAAAGTATGACAAACACAGAAAAAAATACTAGAGAGCTGAAAATATTTATTGTGGCCCCCTAAAAAATTGTTAATCTTTATGTTTGTTAGGAAAAAACATGATTTTCTAAAAATGCAATATCAGGGTGAGGGACAGGTAAAATCTTGACACTTTTTTTTTTTTAAATGAGCCTAAATATATGTTCTAACTTATTCTGGAATAAAATTAGTGGTTTTTTAAATTCCTTCTGAAGAAAAAAAAAAAAAGAAAGAGAAATCGGCCATTGCTATAAAAGAAAATGGAAACCATCAAAATTTTATTTTTACATATAACTATAGTATAATTTTGGAATGTAATTTAATAATTAAACATCTATTTAAATTAAATATCCAATTTCCTTAGTAATTTATTTTATAAATATTTTTTTTTCTTATTTATATAGGTTAAAATGGCATACTCTTGATAGCCATATTTTTCTAAATTTCCATGTATTTGTTAAATAGGCTTTGTTAATGATTAATATTATTCTTCTTTGCATGCAATACAGTTTTAATGTTATTGTAAAATAATTTAACAATGATAAATTTAAACATTTTACTTACATCTGAATATAAACATAGAGTAGGATATTACAGAAGATATCAGATATACATTCACTACTTACATAAATCAGCTCTTTTTTCGCTGCATTTGTTCCAATTGCACCATCTTTGTTCCCACAATTTCCATGCAGTTTTTTGAAAAGTGATATGTCCTTCCACTAGTAGTATGGGGTGGATCAACTATTGCAAGTACATGAGGAATTGGCACTGAGCAAGTATCTTCATGTCTTGGCCAGTAGAAAGAAGGTGATGGTCCATTGGGATGTAAAAATTTTACTATAGCATCCCCATGATCTTTTTCTACAGAAGACACCATACCAAAATACCACAAATGATCATATTTACATGCAATGTAACATGCAGGGTACAGTTCCTCTACTGATACTAATGAAGGAAAAGATTTTTTTAGGTTGAATGTGATAGAAGGTTCTTCATCTGAACTGATTCTTCTTGACTCAATGGCGCCCAAAGCATCAAGAGGTTTAAAGTTGTGGAAACTTCTGGTACCCGGAAGTCCAAGTACATCTTTAAAACGATTTTCGAGTGATTGACGAGTTACGTTTACTTGTTCTCTGCTTAAAAAATGAAATCTAATGTTTCTGATATTTGAACAGCAAAAGTCAAAAAATGCAGCTGGTGTTGTTATCTGTCCTTCTAGTGGAATATATGCAACCATTAAAAGGATTGCATCAGCTATCTGGTCTAGTTAACCCAAGCAGGAAACAACTTAAGGCAGTTTTCCATGATAAAATATTGAGAATTCATTTTATATATCAGAATATACTGAATTAAACCATTTTAAACAATGTTTTCATTATTTAGTTAAGCACATTCATTTGTTCAACAACAAAAAAACATTTTGTTTATTTTATTTTGTTAAATTTATTTGAATTTTCTTAATTTGATAGGAACTACTCTTAATTAAAACTCTAATTTTGTAATTACCAAAACACTAATGTGTTGTAAAGACCCCTATATAATATTTGATAATTAATTGGATTATACCTAAATAATTGATCTATATGTACCTTTAAAATTATATTTTATCATTCACAAAACCTAGTGATAAAAAAATACAAAGCATGTTTAGTGTTTTGTGGATGAAGTTTTTATTTCCTGATTCACCAAAAAATTATAATAAAGTACCACGTAGGTAATTAAACAACACATTTCAGTAATGTTTTTAGCTCAGTTACATTATAAAATAACTTTCTTAAATTAGCAGAAATACGGTATTAAAATTATATTTATGATGGTTTCCATTTTCTTTTATAGCAATGGCCGATTTCTCTTTCTTTTTTTTTTTTTCTTCAGAAGGAATTTAAAAAACCACTAATTTTATTCCAGAATAAGTTAGAACATATATTTAGGCTCATTTAAAAAAAAAAAAGTGTCAAGATTTTACCTGTCCCTCACCCTGATATTGCATTTTTAGAAAATCATGTTTTTTCCTAACAAACATAAAGATTAACAATTTTTTAGGGGGCCACAATAAATATTTTCAGCTCTCTAGTATTTTTTTCTGTGTTTGTCATACTTTTGTTGGTAAGTGAATAAATTTTGAAAATAATTAAAAGATTTGGCAGCCCGATAGGATTTTTTTTGTAACCAAGTACAGCTCTTTTAATGGTTCTCGAATACATGCAAAAGTGTGAATTTGAAAAAAATTTGAATGGCTGTAAATAAAAAAGTATTGAAGTTAGAGATAAAAAAAATTAGGGGATTATTTGATACCATATGTTTGTTGAATACACCAAGTTTAATCAAAATCGGAGTTCATGGGTGTACCAGTGTGGTTGAATTGACATGGAATGACCCTCCCAGCATTCCCATCACTGGCTGCAACTCAGTCCTGAAGCCCCTGTTTTGCACGCAGGAGGCCCCGGGTTCAAACCCTGGCATCTCCAGGTAGAGCAGAAGAAAATTCCTGCCTGAAACCTTGAAGAGCTGCTGCCAGTCAGTGTCAACAGTGGTTTGTTTCATGGCCTGAAACTCATCCTGTTATCCTCAGGATAATAATATCCTGTTGTCAATATCCTGTTGTCGGTTTTGGTGACCTTTGGGACTGAGAAAGCGATATGTAAAATTTCAAATAGATAAAAGGTTCAACTAAGAGGGAGGATGCTGAGATCTTGGGAGGGAGGTGTGGTGTGGGGGGCCTGAAAAAGGGTCAGAGGTTAGCTGTCGGCACCACTGGATGGTTCTGTGGAGTGACAGCATGTCTGACAGGCTGGCAGCCTCTTGGTGACGTCTGTCCCGTTCATCGTTCCGGTTGCCTCTCCGTCCCTCCAGGGGCGTCGGTCCCGGCTGCAACACCCGCGAGATTGCCCACAAGCTCATTGAGCTGAAGGCTGAGATCGAGGATCTGGAGCAGCGGGAGAGGGAGCTGGAGCAGCAGAAGATGTGGGTGCAGCAGAGCATCAAAAACGTGACAGACGACGTCCAAAACAGCCGATATCCTTTGCATGCCCCATTGTCCTCTTTTCCCTCCCTGCACCCCCATTTGGAATCTCTGATGTTCTTTCAGTGTCGGGGGATTATAGGGGGACGGCGACCAATCCCTTACCCACACAGTCAGTCTGCACCAGAGTCCAATAGCAAAGGACTCACTTGTACGTTTGTCCCCTGGCCTCTTTTTATATCCTTGCCACTGAATGATCTCGGTGTTTCCAAGCGCAGCCGGATTTTCCCTTAACTTCAGGAACGTTGGCCTATGTGACCGATGAGGACCTCTGCAAATGCTTCCCAGGTGAGGACGCAGTGCTGTTTTTCCGTGACAGTAACTGTTTCCAAGAGGAGTGCATGGAAGGATGAGCCTGGGGTGGCCTCTGCGAAATACTTAGAAAAGGCTCTTCCTTTGTTCCTCTCCCCACCCCGACATCACATGCACTGAAAGTCCCTTAGTGTGCATGAGGGCCATTCTTTCTGTGTAGAGAAGCTGCAGAACATCCCAGAAGTTTTTGTGATCCTCGAAGGGCAGTAGGCATGCCGGAGTTCAGTCTGTGTTCTTTTGGGGTAATCCTTCCAAGTCTCAAGACTTAGCGTGCTGTAGATCTTGTTGTCTCCTGGGCTTCCTGAGGCACCTGGTGGACCACTGTGAGATACAGGAAGCTGGACTAGATGGGCCCTTGGCCTGATACATGCAGGGCTCTTCTTATGTTCTTATAGATCTGGCTGCCTTAGCAGCCTTATTGGCAGCTAAAAGGCAGCTAAAATTGGCAGCTTATTGCCTTATTGGCAGCTAAAAGGATGAGGGCATACATGTTGGGCATACATGCAGGGGAAATTTCCCCCAGAGATTGGCTGGCTATAAGAAAATTCCTGCTGGATCAAGCCAAAGGCACCCCTAGTCCAGCATCTTGTGGCCAACTGGGTACCTCTGCGAAGTCAACATGTCATTTTCCTGTTGTTTCCCAGTAACTGACCTTTGGAGAAATACTGCCTTGGAAGAGGAAGTAGCGTGGCATACACTAAGAAAAGCAGCTCTGCAACTCCCTCCCTCAAGAAATGCAGCAGATGCAGGAGGCAAAATCTCAGCTTGATTCAAGCAATTTGCTCTTATTCTTACCAAAAAAAAAATCCAAACATAAGGAATTATCATCCGCAGCAATAGAAATGACTTTCATCTAGGTCAGTCTAGTAAACGCTTGGTTTGGTCTCTTGTTTCAGGTGATACACTGTTAGCCATCCGAGCGCCATCGGGTACCCAGTTAGAGGTTCCTGTTCCAGAGGTAGGTGGCACATATATTCAAAAAGCCAATGTAAAAAGTCAATGTCAGTCCGGCAGAGGATACGCTTTGAAGTCAGCCGGGGGTAGAGCGTGTTTCAGGAGTCTGATCTGCAAATCTCAGCTGCAAAGTGGGATTGAGCTGTACGTCCTGGGTGGGACTGGCAGTTGACTTGGACACTTGGGGAAGCAACAGCATGCTAGCAGGGATGTCTGCCTTTGTAGCACTGTCCCTCTTTCCCCAGGGCTTGAATGGGCAGAAGAAATACCAGATCCACCTGAAAAGTACAAGCGGTCCCATTGATGTCCTACTTGTCAATAAGGATGCCTGGAGCTCTCCTCCAGTGGTTCTCCCCGTCCCTCCCCCCGAAGACCTCATTCAGTGCCAGCCAGTCACCCCCTCCAAGCCACACAGGCCACCGGTTTCCCATTCCCAAGAGGCGTCTGTTCCCAGCAGCACCCACCCTTCTGCGCCGGTGCCCAACAGCACCCAGGACCGGAGTCTCACTGCACAGAAAACAGTCGGCGCTGCAGGTGAGCCGGAGGGAGCCTTGCCTGGATTTGCTCGTCAGCTGGAGAATGTAATGTTTGCCACAGGAGGTGGTGATGGCATCCGGTCTGGATGCCTTTAAGAGGGGATTGGACGGATTTCTGGAGGAAAGGTCCATCGTGGGCTATAGGCAATGATGGATTGTGCAACCTCCTTACAAAGGTGGAGGGCTACTGGTACCGGGCGCAAGGGAGTGGCAACAGGATGCAAGCATCTTGTTGTCTCATGCCTCCCTGGGGCACCTGGTGGGCTGCTGTGAGATACAGGAAGCTGGACTAGATGGGCCTTTGGCCTGATTCAGTAGGGTTCTTCTTATGGTCTTATGTTCTTAATGTCCTTGGGCCTTGTAGGAGCACCCGTAGTAGCAGCAATCCGGCGTCCCAGCCCAGCATACTAACCACTATCCCATGCTGGCTCTCTGCACTTCATGGTCCCCTGTGGCAAGACTTCCCTTCTGGCGATGAGGCAGCAGATCGTGGCAAGAGCTGGCTGCTTTTCCCCCCCCACCCAGTCCACTAGCCAAGAGGTCGAGCATCTGGGCTTAGTAACCTCTGTAGGTTTTATTTGCAAGGTTGAGAAAAGAGGACTGCAGGTGATGTTCAGTCGTAATGTAGATCTGTAGGGATGCCAGGCACTGCCCTGTGGCTTGGCCAGACGGGTGCTGTCCTGTGGCTGAAGAAAATGTGGGATCCGTAAAACACCGGCAGACGGTTGCATCTCTCTCCTTTGCAGAAAGCAGCATCGCAACAGCAGAGTCAAAAAGCAGTGGGGAGCTGGACTCGCTCGTCCCCTCCACGGCGCCTGCCAGCCCGCCTTCTGGGCTAGACACCCAGCCGCTCCAGTCGTCTGCATTGCTGGACAGCAGTTCCGTCCTTCCCAGCCCCTCTACGTCCTTTGAGCCCATCAAGCCAGACCCCACAGAAAGTGAGTGTGGCAGGGGTGTGGTGTGGGCATGGCAGGGCTTCCAGGGTTCCAGATCCAGCATCATGTCACGCCAGGTACCTCTTTCAGGCAGCGAGTGCTCTGTATCGGATTCTGTAGAAGGGTCTGGGGCTACTGTGGCGGAGCCTTGTCCCCAGCAGAGGATCTCTCCAAGTTTCATTTGTCTCCAGCACAAGCAGCAAGCTCCTATGTGTGATTTGGCCAGAGCTGGCTCATCCATGAGGCCAGCTGAGGCAGATGCCTCAGTCAGTGGATTGATGGATGGTGCCCACCTCCATCCACCTGTTTGCCAACACTGCTGCTGGATTGGGGGGGGGGAAGGAGAGGGGGATGGAATGAAAGTGTGGAGTGTCTCCACCATTCTCCCAAACTACTTCTTCCTGCTCCACCAGCTCTTCCTTTTCAATACTAGAAGGAGCCGAGCCGAGTGCATCCCCAGCTGAGGGTGGGAAGCCTCTGGCACTCGGTGGAACCTGGAGGTAATGGGGATCATCGGATGAATGGTGGGACATGTGTTTTAATCCGCCTGTGCCTATTTTGGAACCCCACGGAAGGCAGCAGCATCCCTTATCGCAGCAATTCCCGTTCTTACCCTGGTCGCAGCAGAAGGATGAGGCTGCTGCCAGCACTCCCACATGCAATCTTGGCTTGGCCAAGATGCCGGTGCCCAGAAGAACTGGGAAGAGGAGACTCCTGGGGACACCCCATGAGTTTGCCATGCCACCCTGGGGTGGCGCAGTGTGCCATTTGGGAACCACTATCGTACTAGGATTGTAATTTGAAGGAGGGGAAGGCTGGCGGAAGAAGTGTAAACAAACTGAGAGCGCAGTCCTAAACTGGAGTTAGGCCGGCATAAGCTAAGCCAGCAAAGTTTGGCCAGCACAAGGGCCACCATAAAGTGTGTTTGGACTGCTCTTGGAGTCAGGAAGGATAGCTCATGTCTGTGTGCTGGCCTCTCTGACTCCGAGAGTGGTCCATATTTTACAGTGGCCTTTGGGCAGGAGGTTGTAGTCGAGAGGGCTAAAGTCCCCGTTTGCCTGAAGATAACATCCGAAGGTCGCCAGTTCGGGATCACTGGAAGTCTCCGTGAGCGGCAGACCTTGTAAACTGCGACTGATTAGAGCTGAGCTACAGCTGCCTGTGAGAGGGGAGTGTGCTGTGCCAGCCGCTTCTTGGTGGGAGCAGAAGCTGCGTATCAGCCAGCAGGAAGGCAAATTGTGTGGCCAGAAAGAAGACTACACCATGAAAGTACCATCTGTATGTTGTATGTTCTTGAAAGATAGAACTTTCTTGTAATTTGTAAAAACCTTGTGTTTATGAATAAAGCCTGCCTATGTAAACCGCCTTGAGTTAAAGTCAGAGGAGTAATCTAATGACCTAAGAAAGGCGGTATATAAATGCGAGTATTATTATTATTATTATTTGTGCTGACCAGACTTTGCTGGTTTAGCTTATGCTGGCCTAACTCAGTTTAGGATTGCGCCCTGAGCCTGACGATTGGTCAATAGTGACTGGCAGCTCCTGGGCACTGAACCTGACTGACAGCTCTGCCACTGAACTGTAGATCCTCCTTCCTTGCCCTCCTAACCCTTGGCATAACACATAGCAGTGCTGAACTGTTTGTCTCTTCTGTTTTTCAGTACTGGAACTTCCCAAAGAACTTTCGGAGATGTTTGATCCAACAAAAGGTGGGTTGCCAGAGTCCTTCTGGCCGAACCATGTTTGCTCTTCCTGTGCCAAGCAAAGGGCCTTGTATCTGCTTGATCTCTGTGGAGGAAAAATGTCCCAGATGTAGGCACCTCAGAGAACTCTGCTTTCCAAACAGAGGCCATTACTGTATGGCTGCTGGCCCTGAGTTTGGCAGCAGTGGCCTCTGCTGGAGACTTGCAGAATAGCAGCCAGAGCATACATACTGCCATACTGAGTCAGACCCTTGGCCTACCTGACTCAGCATTGTTGGCACTGACTGGCAGCAGCTCTGCAGAGTTACTGTTATTTTATTATTTATTTAATTTATAACCCGCCTTTCTGCCCCAGGGGCACCCAAGGCGGCTTAAAACAATAAAATCACAGTATACGATTAAAAACAATAATTAAAACCAACATTAAAATAGTTAAAATTTAAAAACAACAAGCCCCGTGGATCCTAAAATATAGAGTCTAAAAAACCAGCCAGCCTGTCAACAATTAGAAGCTTGTTGGAATTAAAAGTCTTCAGGCCCTGCCGAAATTTTACTGAAGAGGGAGCAGTTCAGGTATCCCCGGGGGCCGCCCCTGGTATCCTGGCATCCCGTCCTGGTATCCCGGGGGCTGCCCCCCCCAGTAGTACCGAGGGCCGCCCTGGTATCCCCGCCCTGAGTTCCAGGCACGGTCTTTCCCGTGGATCAAACTTGGGGCTTTTTGCATGCAGAATGCATGCTGTAACACAGCCCCATCCCTGACAGGGGTGCCTGTGCCTACATCTGAAACTAGTAGCTGTCTACCTCTGGTTCTTGTGGCTTATTTTGCCACTTGTGTTTGCTGTGCTTCTTGTTTGGGGTGCCTTTTTCTTTTTTTAAAAAAGCAGGCATCCTTGGGTTTGGGTTCCTGTTTCCATTTTGAGCTTTAATCATTGGGACCTGGGACCATTCTCGCTGAATGTGGGCAAGCCTCTTGAGAGGTGATGGGTCAACACATGGCAGCACAACAAGGTGGTGGTATGTGGCAGGGAAGGGACTGCATCAGTTCAAAGTGCAGGTGGCGTGTATCTTTTTTTTTTAATGTTCCACCTTGTAAAACACAACTGAAATCTCCAGAACATCAGAAAGAGAGACTCAAGTCTAGCCAGTCACCTGCTGTGCTCGTTTTCTGCTTGGAGGGTGTGTCTTTTTGCATGCAGCGGAGCATGTTTTAAAAATGCAAGCACCCCAAGCACCCACCCCTGGAGTTTGAATTGGTTCAGTCCACTCGGCCAAGTTATTCCGCTCTATGCATAGACAAGGTTAGTGTTGAGGTGGGGGGCGGGGAAGGAAGCAGTTGGGTGGGCCGGCCCTGACCCGAGTCACCTCGTGCTTTTGAGTACTCCTTGCCTAGGAAGTGCTGAGCAGTGGGCACATTATCCTGCATACCCATGGATTTGAGTATATGTGGATGCTGAGCCCATGGCTGAAGGCTTCAGAATCCTCTCGGACGTGAACAGAAGTGCCTTCTGGTCATTTCTGGAAGGCCTTCGGAGGGGGTCGGAAGGGCACACGTGAACGGTGAAGTGCTGAGCACAGGCCCCGTGTAAATAACTACTGCGCCACGCTGGGTCCCCCGTGGATTTCATTATCCACGGAATTCGATATCCGTGGAGTTCCTGGAACGGATGCTCCATGGGTACCAAAGGCACACTGTATCCTCGAGGGTTGAGACCTCTTAATGTGCCCAGGCATAGGTGGAAAGGAAAAGTGGCACATGGGGCAGCGTGAGGACGAAGAAGCCTGCATCCAGTCGGAGAAGCCACACGCAGCGTGTGTAATGCAAGTCTCTTTCTCCACACAGAGTGCATGAATTCCGAGCTTCTTGAGGAGCTGATGTCTTCCGAAGGTAATTGTGGGGAGGCTGAGATGGGTTTGGTTTGGGGGTTTGGTTTTGTTTTTTGCACGTCCAGGTTCTGGAGGGCTGGGAGAGTCGTGGCTGCAGCACGAGGCTGGAGCAAAGTGCCTTGCACACACAGAACGATAAAGCAGTCACTAGCGCAAGCCTATGCATATCCACTCAGAAGTAAGTCCCATTGTACCTAGTGGGGTTTACTCCCAGGAAAGTGTGCATAGGATTGCCGCCTGAGTCAGGCTAGTAATTCTCCTGGTGGAACTTGTAAGTCGCCTTGGGCATGTGCGCTGGCATAGGAAAAGCAGGGTATAAATCTTTTAAATAAGTGGATCGTGGCCTGAGCCTGCACCGATATGATATCACAGCTGTTGCTGTGAAAGGCAGGAAAAAAACGGGGAAGAGGATTGCTGTAATTAGTCTGTGCTACAGATTTAAACTAGTTCTGTACTGTTCGAACGATAGCTTGGTGCCAATTCTAAGGATTTTCTGTTTGAGGTCCCCGGTGCTTCTCTCCCTCCCAGTACATTTCAGTTATTCCCTGGAGAGAGACAGTGACTGTTCCTGCAGTATGTCTGCAGCACAGAGTGCCCTGAAAAAGACAAAGAGAAGTGAAGATGCTACAAAATGAAAACTGGGTCCTGTGTGGCAGATTGGGGTTCACGGTGGAGTCTGAGTCGTCAGTGCTGAAGACTTGTTAGTTTGCCATAGTCTAAAATGTCAGCACATGTTACTGGAGAGAGAAAAAGGCCAAGTTGCTGGTCCCTATGGTTCTCAGCCTTAGAACTCCCTCCAGAGTCGATGTTTTAGCCCCGTACAAATTTACGCAGATTGAATTGACCAACTGAAGGCAGTTCATCGAATGAGCCTGAATTGGATGACCGCAGTTGTGTTTATTTTGAAACATACATGCCCTTGCTTTGGCTCCCACCCAAAGTGGCCTTGGTTTATAAAAAGTAGCAAAAGCGGAAGTGTAATCAGGTGTGAGCAATTGATTAAAACGGAAGCATGGCCACACCCAGCAGTCGAAGGCAGACCCCTATTTTACAGAATCCCAGTCCTAATTTCAGTCCTGGTTGGGTGGTATGTCAGCAAACCAAAGGCAGTCAAAGCAATCGTGAAAGATCAGCCAGTCCCAATTTCATAAGAATAGAAGTGGAGCCCTGCTGGGTCAGGCCAAAGGCCCATCCAGTCCAGCTTCCTGTATCTCAGATGCTTCAGGGAGCACACAAGACAAGATACCTGCATCCTGTTGCCACTCACTTGCATCTGGCGCTCAGAGCAGGCTACCTCGAAGCCCCAAAGGCTGGCTGTAGCTGTCTTGTCTAGCAGTCATCGCCTTCTAGGGCTGTCCTTGCGCCATCCTCCGTGCCGCCTCCTGACCCAGCTCTCTCCCCTGCAGTGTTTGCTCCTCTGCTTCGCCTCTCCCCTCCTCCCGGAGACCACGACTACATCTACAACCTGGATGAGAGCGAAGGGGTGTGCGACCTTTTTGACGTGCCTATCCTCAACCTCTGACTCCCGGCATGGTGCCTGGACGGACTTTGGGACGCTGGTGGTTCTTAACTTTTTAAAAAAGGAACTTGTCTTTGAAAACCTCTATTTTTGGATTCCTTTTCTGCTCCTGCTTGACTGACACCCTGATCTGCCGCGGTCTGGACTTGAGGCCAACAGGGATGGACTTCCAGGCCGGCAGCCGCCTCCTCCTCCTCCGCTTCCCCCCACCTTGCACGGGCAGAATTTCTGATTTACCTCGCTCCATTGTCGCTGTCCTGCCACTGGATCCTGGGCCCCCTTCCCAGGGGCCTGCCGCCAACTCTTCTGGAACAGCAAAAGAGCTTCCTCAGGTCCACGTGCCTGCCTTGGCTTTCCTGCACTCTTCGGGACACTTTGCTTCTTCTGTGTCAGGGCCGCAGAGGGCTGAACCACAGCTGGGTGTTTGGGGGGAAAGCAGGCGTCGGCTCGGCCAGCACCCAGTCAGCTTCAGTCTTGGAATGGGAGGGTGGGGTCTGGGAGCGACACAGCTCTCCCCCTGTCTGCATTGGTTCAGTTCTGTCATGCCGAAAAGGCGCTTAGAAACGGCATGTTTGCACCAGTCCTTGCCGTCCCCTGGAGGCAACATGACGCCTGTGGGCCCGCGAGCCAAAAGAAGGCCAATTCCTCCCCTTGCACCACATAAGTGTAAAAAAAAAAAAAAAGGTAATAAAAGAGGTGCCAGTTTTGCACAGTCACTTTCCTCCAAGGAGATGAAACCAGAGAAACGGACTGTTTCGAACAGCAGCCGCGTTGTCTCCGCAAGGGCAGCCTGATGGGGCTCTCTAACCTGGCGCACTGCTCTGTAGTTGGAGCTCACGGCAAGTTTGTATGCTGGAATGCAGCCGAGTTGGGGTGCTTGCTGTGGGTGCTCTTGGTGCGCTGGGGTTTGAGGTTGCAGAAACGGCTGTTTTCTCTTGCCAGGCAATGAGGCTGAAATGCAGTCTGTGCATCTCTGCTTGTCTCCAGAGCTGTCTTCTCTCCACCTCCTATCATCCAGTGTTGATTTCCCCCCTCTCCTGGTCCTCGATCCGAAGCCGGGGCAAGGAAATCCTCCCAGCATGCCCCTTTTTGCACTTCTTCAAATCTCTCTCTTGGCAGCCAAATTTATCATTTGCCCTACACTTTGCATTTTGAGTCTTTATAAGACGCCGTCGCCATGCTTTGTAGCCTCTGGCCATAAACCTCACATGTTTCTTGGCCTCAGATGCACGGCTCCACCTACAAGATCTGTGGGAGCTTCATCTGAAGGTGTTCTGATCCTGACTCAGAAAGGAAAGGCTTGGGTGCAAATCGACTTTCAGTGGGACTTAATGACAAAGAAGTTTGCTTAGGATTGCAGTTGGTTTCAGGTGTTCACTGCCGGACTACGGGCCTACCTAGCTTTTTCTTGCATTCTCAGGAGATGGGATATGACAGGACCATGGAGTAGTTTTAACCTACTCCCCTGTGGATCCAGTCTGGATCTCCCCACCACCTCCTTGACTCCAATTGGAGTTTCTTCCCCAGGGTCATTAGAGCACACAACTGAATGATCTGGATCTGGTCACCTCCTCCCTCTTG
This sequence comes from Lerista edwardsae, assembly GCA_029204185.1. NCBI lineage: Eukaryota > Metazoa > Chordata > Lepidosauria > Squamata > Scincidae > Lerista > Lerista edwardsae. The sequence continues at coordinate 14,615 of JAJKFI010039472.1, read as the reverse complement.
CATGCCTTTTACAGAGGGGGAAAAAAAGCATGTCAGAATCAACGTGACAAAGGCAGATCTACTCTGATCCCAAACGACCCACACTGGCAGTGGATGTTTGTACTGGATCATGCTGGCCAGGAAAAACTAGCTGGCACATACTCTGTTTTACTTGGCTATAGAGTGGCTATAGGGTTTAGTCTTTAGTGACTTCTGGGCAGAACATGAGACCCCAAATCCTCTCTGCCCCTCCAGATGCTTCCAACCAGCGGCGTCATGCAGCCGGAACGCTGGGAGGGACGAACAGGTGAGCGGCAGCCCGCCCGTTGCGTCACGCTCCGTTTC
>JAJKFI010039472.1:0-13891 GCA_029204185.1 Lerista edwardsae | reverse complement strand
CGACCTCAGCGGCGTCATGCAGCCGGAACGCTGGGGGGGGGGGGGGGAGACGGCGAAACGGAGCGTGACGCAACGGGCGGGCTGCCGCTCACCCGTTCCTCCCGCCCAGCATTCCGGCTGCATGATGCCGCTGCTTCCAACCCCAAGAAGCACCTGTGATGTGTCCTGTTCAGGAGCATATAAGAGCAACTTCCTAACTTCAGATTCCTGAAGCTCTTCTGCGCCTCCTGCCCTCTGGGCTTCCATCCATCCTTCCGTCCACACGGGTTCCCTGGCCTCCGTGTGTGTCATCGGAGCACTCTTGTTAACTGCTGACCCTCTGCTTATCTTTTGCTATCAGATCGCCTCTCACCCTCTGTTAGAGAACGCCTGGGAAAGATACGTAGAGGAAATGTACAATGAGAAAAAAAATGAATTTTGATTCGTATATAAAGATTATTTTTATACTTTTTTGCAGCAACAGAGACTTGCCTGTAATATTTGTACAGTGGTTTTTTTTTAGTTGTTGAGTGAATAAACAGAACCTTTCCAAGAGTGCCTCCGGTGTCAGCTGCTTCAACAAGCTATTTCGTGCCCAGACGTGCGTAGGTGCCACAGAATGTACGATGCCCTTCCATAGCTGAGCTGAGAGACTCCTCCCTGAACTTCCTGATTAGGGAGTGTCTGGTGGAGGCAGCCTCTGGGTTTGTGGTTTCTTGTGGCCAAGGCCTGGACTAACTGTTGTTTGCCCATGGAGAAGTTTCCTTCTTTGCGCTCAGCTCAGACAGAATGCGTTAGAAGGACAAGCGTGGTGTAGAGTTGGCTAATCTGCAAATCAGAACTTCCATGTTTCAAAGCTTGCTTCTGCCATGCAAAGGCCAAATCCTAGTCAACTTTCCAATTCTGATGCAGCTGTGCCAATGGAGTGTGCGCTTCATCTGGTGGTGGTGGTGGTCAGTCCTGGAGGCCTCCCAAGGCAAGGGAATGTTTGTTCCCTTACCTTGGAGCTGCGTTGGTACTGGAAAATTGAATAGGACTGGGCCCTAACTGGCTTTGGGCAACTCATGTCTCTCGCAGCCTCAGTCTTCTCACCTGCAATATGGGCATGCTAATACTTTGCAAAATCGCTGCAATCATTACATCCAGATAATACACTGGACATAGTGGGCATGCATAGGATTGCACTATTTCAGATTCTTCTAGGACTTTCCAACACAATTCAATGACTGGATCAAAGATGAGGAAAATAAGCAGTGGTTGTCCTAAGCCATTACATTTTGGGTTGATTTTGTGTGTGTCTATTAGCACAATTGAAAGGTCCTAATTTTAATCCCTTGTGTGAGGCGCTCACAATGAAACAGGAGGTTCTTCCCCTATTTTCAATGCCAGTAAGTTTCATGCCTACAGCAGGTGGTGGAACTTGAACTTGGGTCAGAAAGACTCAGGCTGCATCCCCAACAACTGTAAGCAGAGGTGGGAAAGACTTCAACTGAAACCCTGAAGAGCCTAAACTGTGCTAGATGGTTAGCTCAAGTAAGGCTGCTGCCTACATTTTCCATCCAGTTTCTTATGGATAAGAACAACTACTCTCTGCCAGAATTTGGCTTTTAACATTCTTGTGGTTGTTACAAGACACTCCTTTATGTTCTTAATCTTAAACTAATCTAGAAGAATTACCACCTGCTTTTCTTCATACTCACAAGTCCGCCTTATTTACTTTTTTTTTTTTTTTTGTCTTTCCACACTTACAGGAATGAATTCAAACCTTAACTTGCGTTTGTGGATCTTACAGCATACGCAAAAAGGCATTTCCGGAGATGGTTTGGACCATAGAGGGGCTTTAAAAATGTAGTTCTGGGTTGGGTTGTTTTGCCATTTTCCCCAGTCAACAGATACAGCCCAATCGTACAACCCCAATAGAAAGGGGTGGGGGACAAGAGCTTCTTGCAAAAATGGTTTTCTCCTTCCCCCCCCCCTGCTGCTGAATCATGAACTGGCTGTTAAAACAAGGAATACCTCTCAAAGCCAGTAATAGGAAGTATTGCAGAAAAAATTTTTTTTTGTGGGGACCATTCATGTAAAATTAATCTGTGGAACTTCTTGCCACAGGAAGTGGTGATGGCGTCTGGCCTGGATGCTTTTAAAAGGGGATTTGACGGATTTCTAGAAGAAAAGTAGGCAGGGGGGTAGGTGCATCTTCTGCTTTAGCCAGTTCAGGCTCCTGCAAAACCTGCATTTCCCCCCCCCCTCGAACGCCACTGGTAGACTGGGAAAGAGCGCACAGTCCTACTCCGCAGAAGGCAGCCTCCCCCGCAACGCGTTTTACGGATTGCAGTCCAAAGGTCCAAACCGAGCCAGGACCAGAAGCGGGCGTTGCAGCCGACTCGTCGCACCAACTCCTGTGTACAAGCAGCCTGGCCATTTCCAGCAATGGAGAGAGGCTCCGTTTGGTGTGCAGTGGAGGTGAGCATCACCTGTTGAATGTCTGCGTGAGCGGCTGGCAGGCAGCGCCACCCTACTTGGAGGGCTCAGCGGGCCAGCTTGGGCTGGGAGCTGCTGGGGCTTCTTTCCTGGGGGTGTAAGACTGCTTCCTACATCCCCCCCCCCCCGGGAGGCGGTGATGGGCTGCGCGTCGCCGCCTGCCTGGGGCGCTTATTGGAGCGGCCTGCGCTGGCCGGATCCGGCCTCTCCAGCAGCCCGCCGAGCCCTCCCCGTGGGCGGGGACGCCCGCCCACCTCCGCACCCTGCTGGGGAGCCGAGCCACCGCCCCGGAACTACCGAGAGCTTGAGCAGGAGGCCGGGCCGGCGCGCCGCAGGAGCTCCCGCGAAGCTCGGAAGGCGGCGGCGGGCGCCCGGTCTGAGCCCTCCCGCGGGTGTCCTCCGCGCCCACCAAGGGCAGCGCAGATTCCGGGCACGAGCCCGCGGGGGGGCGCCTCTCGGCTGCGCTCAGCGCCCCCTTCCCGCGCGGTCCGGCGCTTTGCCTGCGCCTGGGCCGCTGGCTTCTCCTCGGACGCGCCGTGGTGGGTATCTCCGCCCCCGCTTGGGGATGGAGGGAGGCTGCCGAAGTTCGCGGTGGGGAGGACGACTGCGGAGGACCCCAGAATGGACGGACGAGAGGGGAAGGGAAGGTCACCGCAGGGGCAGACTGTGCAGACTCTTGGATTGTGCAAGACTTTGGCAGCGCACCGCAGTCTCCAAAAGGGGGTTGGAAACCTGAAATCCTGAACTCAGGAGCGAGCTGGCTAGACGCTAAGCATGCCGAACCAAAAGCGTGTTTCTAGGGCTAGTTTCTAGGGCACAGCGTAGTGTAGTAGTCAGAACGCGGCTTTGGGACCTAGAACTGGGCAGTGTCGTTTGCGGGGCGGCGGCGGCACTAAGTGTTGCAGGAGCCTGAGCTCCTGTGTAACCCCCCCCCCCCGTCTTCAGAGCCATTCGCGGCTCTGGCTCCGAGGCTTTGCTCTCCGTTTAGCTTAAATTCCATTTAGCTGCAAAACGTTCTGGCTGACCTTGAGCCAGTTAGCCTATACCTAGCAGGGTTGCTGCAAAGCGGGGAATGGGAGAGAAGCATCGCCCTTAGGGTTAAAATTGCTGTCAAAAGAATGCATATATTTTATTTCTTGCTTTGTTATCCCAGTTGGTGCTGGAAAGGAGACGGTTTTTACCTTTGTTGACTCCTTGCAACAACCCTTGGATGCAGTTTAGACTGAGAGAGCTTATTTAGCTTTCACATTTTTATTCCACCCTTTCTCCAAGGAGCTCAGGGCAGTGGTCGTGGTTCCTCCCCTTCTTTTGTCCTCCCAACAACCCTGTGAGGTAGGTCTAAATCAAACACCAGAACCACTGCACCATTCTGGCTCTCTTATGGGAAGGGGCTATTGGTCAGTGGTAGCCAGCACTTTGCATGCACACCATCTCCAGATTGGGCTAGGAAAGACCCTGCAGAGCTGTTCCCAGTCTGCTGGCAGTGTTGATTTAGATAAACATCTAGTCCTCGGATTCAGCAGAAAGTAGTTTCCTGTGTGGGCTTCTCTTTCCAGAGGGATGCACAAAATAAAAATGGGCTATTAAAACGCAAAGTTTGCCTTCTGATGGAATGTGCATCTTGATGCAGTCCTCCCTCTTTGGAGCTTTCTGGATCAGAATCCAGCCTTGTAAGGGGGGGGGGACCTGAACTTGGTGGTTATGCAAAACCATGTGAATTGATGCCCAGATGTAGGCATCCATTCTGAATGCTGTCTCAACCCGACCGCTCTCAGTGATGGACAGCAAGAAGGGTTGCCAGAGCATGTGCAGAGTGTCTTGTAACTGCAACTCGCCTCACCCTCTGCTTTTGAATTTAGACTTGAATCGGTGACAGGTACCTGTTGTCTCATCCTGTTACGTCTATGAGTTTCAGGCTCATAGTCATCTATGTTCCACATAAAAAGTCAATTGGGAACCCAATTGCACTTGTTCTTCCTGACAGGTTGGGCCCGAAAGAATCGAAAGAGAACATCAGGCATGTATCTGGAACAACTGCCTCGTTTCGTTGTCACTTTGCATCCACTAGAGATGGCAAGCGATGATGTGTAGTGTTGGTGTGCAGCTCAGCTCAGCTTTGGCTGTGTGCTTCTTGGTGCATGGATGGGATCGGTAGTAAATGAAACTGGAAGATCTCTCCCATAGCCACCTTGTTTTGGTTTTTTTGTTTCAGGACCTGCTTCCAGGTGGGAGCCGCAGGGACAGGATCATGCCGCCCCCCAAAGATGTTGTGAAAATTGCAGTCCAGATGATGGGAGCAATTCCTCAGCTCATAGAACTCAATCAGGTCATTCATTCATTCATTCACTCAGTGTGCATTCCTAGCCAGTTTTGCAGCACCGGGGCAGTGCAGCTCTTGAGGAGGCCTCCGTGACTGCCCGCAAACTGCAGGATGCAGCACGTGTCCCATTGGCACACCTGTGTCAGTTGCCGGAAAGTTAGTTAGTTCGTTTTGTTGTACTGTACTGCTTTTCAGCCAAAAATAAATTTCAAAGCAACTTATGTAGCAAAGATATAAGCAAATAGAAATGTCATGCCTTGATTTTTTAAAATCATCCTCTGCCATGTAATCTGAAACATTTCCCCAGCTGGGTCTTAATTCTTACGTTAAGTGCTCTACACTGAGTAGTGTAGATTTTGATCCCTTCTGTGCCTTAATGTGTCCGGAGTAAAAATTACCAGTTTGGTTCCTGACCTTGGATCTGGTGATCAACCCATGCCCAAGTCCCCATTTCTCATTTGCTTTTAATTTCAGGCCAAGCCGTTGTCTGCGGTTGTGAAAGAAGTTTGTGACGCGTGAGTAACCTTGACTTTTCACTTTCCCGTTCTTGAAGTGGAGCAGTTCAAACAGAGAGCAGTGTATGAACATCTGGTGGACAACAATGCCCCATAGTCCCGTGCAGAAACCTATCATAGTTTTCAACAAGCGGACTGAAATTCTGCCTTTTTGACCTTGTGTTTCAACTGTCTGTTCCAACCGTACATGTGCTTGCTTGCTGTCTTAAACCTCATTGTGATCTTCTGAGGCTGTGTGTGCGAGAGCACAATTCTGCACAAGCATTGTGATACTGTGGCCTGGGTGTTCAGTTTAGTTTTATTACAGTCAAAGACCAGATATACAGATAAATTCACATATCCAAAGATAAGCATGTAATTAAAATTAGTATATAAATTTATAAATGTGTAAACAAATCATAAATACAACCCTAAATTCAATGGGTTATTATTTTCTCTCTTGGGCCAGCAAAGCTGCACATATTTTAACTGCAGCCGCCAAAAAACTAGCAGTAAACTTTAGTGCCTGACTATTACGGCCAGTAAGTAGCAGTCTAGACATCTCCCGGATCTCAATATTCGGAAATTTCTTGGTCAGAGGGTGAATACATTTCTCGCGAATACCACAATAGAATATACATTGAAAGAGAACATGGTCAGTGGATTCTACCTCCCCCGAGCCACAGGGGCCAAGCCTTTCTGCTAAGGGGGTTCCATTAAGCTTGCCCTCCAGAACAGCTGATGGAAGGAATCCCTATCTGGCAAGAAAGAAAGCCCTTCTATGCGATGGCATTTCTAGTAAAGATAAATAAGCGAGGGGCTTAGTTACATATTTACTTTCTTCAGACACAAGAAAATTTGGACACTGACTAAGCTCTTTCTGCCTCTCAGTATCGAGTACTCTCTGCTTAATAATCAACTTAGCTTGTTCCGGGCCTAAGGATATTAAGGCCTCAGGAGAAAATCCTAAGAGGCTGTGGCCTGGGTGTCTTTGCTCAGTGAAGATCTAGGCAGCTTTCAAAAAGAAACCTGAATCCCTTTTCCTGTATTGAGGAATGTAGCAATTACTCTGTCCTTTGCAAATAAGAACATCCTTGAACATCTTAACGTCTCCCTAGGGCAAGGCAATAATGGACCAAGCTGTATTGCTGATGCTTCCATTAGCCCAGCCACAGCAGAATCTGATCGGTGGTCTTTTGATCTAGGTGGAACCTCAATAATTCGGAGCGCTATGCCCTGCAGTATGTGGATGGCCAGCAAGCGTACATCACAGAATCGGTGAGTGCATTTGAACCCAGGATGCTGCCTTTTGCGGGATGAGATTATTGGTCCATGCAGCTCAGGATTCTGTACACTGTGACTGACAGCCAGTCTCCAGGGTTTGAGTCAAGGATATTTCCCAGCCCTGCCTCAAGTAGATCCTTAGTAGACCCTGGATCTACTGGAAGCAAAACGTGTTTTCTTCCACTGTGCACTATTATCCCCCAGATAATAAACAATGGTGATGTCTACTGTAGTCATTGCCACAGAACATACAAAGCAGTTTTCCAGAGTCTGTCCAGCTCTGTATTGTCAGAAATTGGCTGGCAGCAGCTCTCAAACATTTCAGGCAGGAGCCTTAACCTGGAGGACTGAATCTGGGGCTAAGCAGGGACTCCTCCACTGAGCTACAGCCCTTCTCCATTTGCTGCATTAGCTAGACCCGAGCTTTAACTGGCCTGTTGCCTGACACATTGTTTTGATCCTGCAGTTGTTTCTCTTGATTTTCTCTAGAACCGTGGAGAGATTAAGAATGGGAGCATCCTGCAACTGACCACTGCTCCGGTAGGTTCTGCCTTCGCGTAGGATTGCACCTTTCCTGGCCTTACTAACCAACCTTCCAGCACTGACATAGCGGTGCAAATTGGACGTGTGCTGCATGAGGAGGCCTCCTCCAGGTAAGGGAATGTTTGTTCCCTGACCTCGAAGCTGCATTGCCCTTAGCGCATTGCTGGAAAGTGGGTTAGGGTTGGAGGGGATCTGTTCCACGATAGAGACTGGATCCTGGAATCCATTGGGCGGGGGGTGCTTGGTGCAGTGCCACAATTACTCACCTGGAGGCAATGCCCAGCCCTCCAGAAGTTGTGCCAGTCCACCAGCCTCTTCAGAGGGCCTCTCGGGTGTGAGCAGAAGCCGCTTCCAGTTTGTGCTGGCGATGTCCAGTCGCACCTGAGAGGTGTCCTGAGGCTGTGCACAACCTCCCTGCACCTCAGCTCACCTGTGGATGCAACTGGAAGTCAGCAGTGTGAACTGGAGCTGGCTTTCAGTTGTGTCTGGTATGCCCTTTGTGGTTTTGACTTGGCCGCAGCGGGTAAGGAGGGCCTACTGTGTTACAAATGTGTCCAGTGGCGTACCTAGGGTTCAAGGGGGGAAAATGCCCCGGGCACCACCCTACAGGGGGTGGCGGCACCACAGCCCTCTTCCCCTGCCAGCGCCACTGCTGGCCACCCTCTTTCAAAATTCTGAAAGACCCATCACATCCTGGTTGTCAGTTTTTTTGAATTATTGCCATCAGGTAGAAGATATAGGGCGATAAGAACTAAAACGAATAGATTAAAAAACAGCTTCCATCCTAGTGCAGTGTCTAGATTAAATGTGGTGGAATAGTGATATGTTGAGTAGAGTCTTAAGCAAAGTGGTGTGATGTTCTGTTCTGATTTTGTTGTATTGATGTTTTGTTTGGTCTTTGTTTTTTACCATGCGAAAGCACTTAATTTCGTTGTACATGTGTAAATGTGTACAATGACAAATAGATTTCTATTCTATTCTTCTCCGATGATCTCAGATGAGTTCGGAGGATACTTGGAGGAGCTGAGCACCGCATACAGCTGTACAAAGCAGTGCCCCAAGAGCAGCCTTGCCCCTCTACGAGATGCCCAGTTCCTCTGATAATCGGAGGAACCAATCCCCCCCCCCTTGCAGGTGCACATAGCCGCTCCCAGGGAGGGGTTTTGCACTGCTGCAAGTGGGGGCTCGCCCCCTCCAATCGTTGGGGAGAGACAGGTGCTGCTTTCAGGAAGTAATTATGGTGATGCTTTGGCATCACTGCAATTACTTCCTGGGGGGGGTGTTGCCCCAGAGTGGGCAAGCTTCCTGGACCGCCCCTGAATGCATTTTCCATAAAGATGCACACACCTTTCTCCCTGGCAGGATCAAGAGGCAGCCAAGCTACACGGCGGGATCCAAAGCCACAATCTGGATGTGAAGGCCGACTCTCTGAAAAAACTGGCCAGTCTCTCCCGGGACGTTGCCTTTGCTCAGGAGTTCATTAGCAGGAACGGCCTCAGCCAGCTCTACCTGATTGTGGAAGAGGATAACAAGTGAGCATCCCAAGGGAAATGGGAACTTAGCTGGGCTGCACTTTTCCCAAGCCTCCTGTTGCTGTTTTTTTCCTGTCTCCTACAGGGTTCAGTTCCGCAACCTGGTTCAGCCTGAGACTTTCCAGTGCTTGGGGGCGTATGCCAAATGCTTCTGCCGCAGAAGGCAGCAGCCACTCATCCTCTCACTCCTTGAAGCTGAAAAGGAAGAGGGAAATGCAGCAGAAGAGGAAGTGTGGAGGAGAAGGGAGTGGTGGGCTAGAATGTCTCCAGTGCTCTCCTTCACACTTCCTTTTTTGCTCTATTCCCTCTTCCACTTTGAATCCAGGGAGCAGGAGAAGAGAGAGTGGTTACAAGCGACTTCTACCTGATGCGACAAGCCCAATTGGCCTCATACATGGGCTGGCTCTGACTGTTGCATGTCTTCCAAAGAGACTAGCCAGCACTGCCCTAGCCTTCTGGATGGGGTCATTATTCTCTAGGAGTTAACTTTTAAAGAACCTCACAGGTCTGATGCTTGAGAGCTGCGTCCCTCGATTGGCCTGATGGAATGCTTTGCTTGACTAGTGGCATGCTTTCCCTCAAAGATTGACCGCCGCAGTTCTAGGACCTCTATTGTAAAATTCCTCTTGACTGCAAGGTAAAGATTCTGCAGACTAGCCTAAACCGGGCTAACCGCAGCAAGAGGGAACAGGGATGCCACTGGCTTCAGTGAGAACACCTGTAAATTTGCGTAACGTTGACTCACATTTGACTGTGGTATTCTAGCCACCAAGCCCAGGATTTCTCATGGTGAAGTTGAGGTTTTCAGAGCAAAGCTTCTCTACCTTTTGCTTCTGCTTTCTCAGTTGTTGGGACCTTCTTTGGTCTGTTCTGTAACCTAAAAATGTACACCGAAGAAACAATCTGCTCTCTGTCACTCCCATCCTTCCTGTCCCTTTGTTTCTTCTCTTCCTCCTCTCTTTCTCTCTGTCTGTAGGTGTCTCTAGTGCATCATCCCTGTGGTTTCTGGGTGCCTCTGTTCCTGCTGCACTCTCCTGGCGTCCTCTCACCCTGTTTGCTGTCTGTTGCTCCAGTATAGGGGAGGTACTAGCGCATGCCCTGAAGGCTTTTGTGCAGCTGATGGAGCACGATTTTGTTTCCTGGGAGACGCTTGGCCCAGCTTTCATCAAAAAGGTAGGTGCCTCCTTAGGTGGAAGTGCCGATTGACTTGATATCCCCAGCTTAGAAGCCCGCCTGTGAGCAGAGCTACGTCTGTCTTAGCTAAGGAGTTGCCACGGTACAGTGGGCTCCTTTGGGGGCCACCAGAAGTCCCAAAAGAGCACGATGGACTTCCAAGTGCCAGTCTTGTGGAGAGGTGCCCGAGTCGTTTCCCCTTCTAGAACGTTCGGAAGTTCCCCTTTCATTTTGTGACTGAAAGGGGATGAAAAGTCATTCGTGCTTCCTTGTTGGTGATTTCCTGTAAAATGCTAAAACCAAAAAAAGACAAATTATTCTAGAACTGTCTATTTTCAGTAATGATAAATAAGGACTGTTTAGCCTGATTGTTGGTTGTTCTGTAGGGCAGTGGTTCTTAAATGTTTTAGCCCCCCCCCCCCGGTTGCACTTTTTAAGATGACATTTTATGGGGACCAACCTAACTTTACAAGACTTTTAAAAAAGGTAAACTAAAAAGAAATGTTTTTATATATAAGTAATATTTTATTGACTTGATCCACTTCTCATAATGAGGCAGCCCCAAGGCTTGAGGGTTTAGTGATGTGACCCCGCCTTCACTTGCCCCCACTTCCTGTCATTGACAGACTTGACAGCACACCAGAAAAAAGACATTCCAGCTTGCAACCTTGCAAACTGCAGGAGCTCAGCTCTTTGCAGGGCAGTTAGCAGCTATCTGATTTTTTTTTTAATAGCCTGAGGGCTTGAGGCAATTAGTTATCTGATCTTTCCATGTTTTAATAGGAGGCTGTCCAGGACCCACCAGAAATCGGGTCACAACCCACCAAGTGTGTCACGACCCACAATTCGAGAAATTCTACTCTATGATCTCTTTGGTTGAGCTGTTTCCTAAACTATCTTTTTAGATTGTTGAGCCCTTTGGAGATGAGACTGTTAACATGTAGGAAAATACTGTAAGCTGCCTTGAGCCTGAGGGATAGAGTAAGAGACGCTGTATTTTGAATAAGTAAAATGAATGGAGAAGGCAAATGGTCGAATCTGGAATCCAATCCGCAAGGCAACGTGCGTGCCCAACCACTGAGCTACTGCAGCTTTGTGTGAGCAGCCAAAAAGTATTTGAATTCTTAAGAGCAGGCAAACCTTTTATTTAAAGAAAGTAAAATTGCTCCCCCATTTGCCCTGGACTGGCCATTGTTTATTGGTTTTAATTGAGAGACCCGATGATGTGGGATTTCAGTTGTTATGAGTCCTCACCGAGACACCCTGGGAATTTTGATTCTTATAAGTTCATTAAAAGGTAAAGGTTTCCCCACGACCGAATGGTCTAGTTGTGACCGACTGTAGGGGGCGGTGCTCATCTCCGTTTCAAAGCCTGTAGAGCCGGCATTTTTGTCCGAGGACAAGCTTCCGTGGTCATGTGGCCGGCATGACTCTACGCCGTAGCGCATGGAGCACCGTTCCCTTCCCACCGAAGTGGTCCCTATTTATCTACTTGCATTGAGGTGCTTTCGAACTGCTAGGTTGGCAGGATCTGGGACAAGTGACGGGAGCTCACTCCATCGCTCAGTCTCGAACTCCTAACCTTCCGGTCAGAAAGCCCAGCAGCAGCGGTTTAACCCACTGCGCCACCACGTCCATTAGGAATGTGTTAAAAAAAATGTTCAACGCTCTCAGAAATCGGCCTTTTGCTGGATTCCTTGGAGAAGCCAGACAAATTCCAATAACTGTCTGGAGCGAGGAGTTTGGTGCCTCCTACCCTTTTTGCGTCTGTGACTTCCTGTTTGTCGGCTGCAGATTGTAAGCTACGTCAATGTTACCCCGATGGATGCCTCCATCCAGCAGATTTCACTGGCTATCCTGGAGAATATGGTGCCCACCAGCCGTGCCCTCTTTGAACTGGTCAAGCACGAAGTGACTCTGGACCGCCTCATTGCCCTTCTGCAAGTGTAAGCACAAAAACAAGCCAATGATTACGGAGTACCTTTTTTTCGGTATCTAGCCTTCTCAGGTTTCCTTGCCTAGATGCAGGAGGCAGGCTTGTCCATTGGGCTGTCAGAGGCGATGGACCAAATGTAGAGGAGTCAGGATGCCGACAGGTGCTGGCCAAGAGCTGGTTGCATCCACCGGCAGTCTGACCCTGGAACTCTCAGTACAAGCAGTCAGGGATGTCACTAGGGTTCGCATCACCCTGCGCGGGAGGTCAGCATGTGTCTCACACACACACACACACACACACACACACACACACACACACACACACCATGACGGCTCTCCTTTCATACCAGACCATACAGAATAAGGTGCAATCTCATATGTACAACTTAAAAGTAGTGGTATTACCATAGTTTATGTTAAAACTAGCTTTTTGTTACCCGGCGTAGTTATTTATCCCAAGATTCTATTAGACACGAACAGGAATGAATTGTACCAATCAGCTCAGCCAATCGTTCCAGGCGTTCCAGTGGGGCATGGTGGACATTTTGTTTTGCACCCTTTCTCGCCCCCCACGTTGAGGGGGGCCCGAACCTGGACTCCAACGGTGTGGGGAGCATCACCGCTCTGTGATGGTGCTGTGGTTTTATTTCAGGATGGTGTGATACACCCTTAGGAAAGCTAGGTAAGGTGTATACTTAGATACACCCTAGGACAGCTAACTCCTCCTGGCCAGCAAGCATTGTTTTTCATCAGTTACCATCACACCATTATTACCATGTCATACTTTAGCTGACACTCCCCACTTAGGTGACCACTTTCACGTGGGAACCCCCCTGTATCCCCACCCCTGGGGGCGCTAGGGGGGTCTGACCCCTGCAGAGTGTGTTGCCAGGCCGCAGGGTGTCTGTGTGCCAAGTTTGGTGTCAATCGGTCCAGGCGTTGCGGAGCCTATGCGGAACATACACACATACATACACACATACATCCTTTTTTATGTATATTGATAGAAAATACAACAATAAAGGGTACCCAACACATCAGTAACCAATAAAAACAGCCAGTGGCCAACTTAATGACGCCCAACTAAATAAGAGTTCTAGTATTAGCTCTGATTCGTGGAAGTGGGCACTGGCTCCTTCAAGCACCTTATTGTTTTCCTGCCGTGTCATAACTAGGGATGTGCTTTTTTGGTGATACTTCCCCCCCCCCAAAAAAAATTTCTTGATTAAAATATCAAGTTGTGGTGTTATGTGTTTTTATTCTACATTCTCAATCCAAGTTCTCCTTTTTATTAATTTTAAATTCTTGAGAAGTGTACTAGGCAGATGATACAGGCGTTATAGTGTCAGCAGATGCAGCCACAGTATTTCTAATCGGAAAAGTAGTCTGTTTTAATATCTGGAAAATGCGGTCATACGGGGGCTGACAGTCTGAGTGTGAATGTGAGTAGATGGATGTTATAAGGTCCCCTCTGTCGCATTGTGCACAGACTGGGCTGCATCATCAGGGAAGCATCCTAAAGAAAGCCAGGCTGGACCTGTGCAAAACCCCATCATCGGGTTCAGCATCCTGTCTCCTGCAGCGCTCAGCCAGATGCTTTCAAGGAACCCACAAGCAAGATGTGTAGAGGCAACTAGCCATCCTGCATGCTTGCTTCCCTAGCAACTGTTTCCGCAGCAGCAGCAGCTTCTGAGCTGCCCCGCTGATGAGCGCGAAGGGCGTGGGGTGCTCACCTTTCCCTTGCTTCCTTGCTTCCAGAATGAATCGGCAACTGCAGCTGAAAGCCATGGCTCTGCTGATTGCTCTGCTGCTCAATGCCAGTGACTCGGAAAGGAAGGTAACAGTGGCATTGAGTTGGGGCAAGTTGGGGCAGGTGATCTCTTGGCCCCGTTGAGTCATAATAAGATGTACCCAGGAGGCTAGGAGGAGCTGGAATCCATAGCTGGGGAGGGGGAGGATGCCTTTCTGTTTCAAATGGTCAGGCCTTCCACACCTTTTGCAGCTACAAAAAATATTATGACGGGCAAAAGCTCTAGTGCCCTGTAGCTGCTGCAAGAACTGGGCCAACCTTTAGGAGTCCGTGAACCACTGAGGAAAAAATTGGAATAGTCCTGGACCACATACAACCCCTACCTCGCGCGCGCGCGCGC
>JAJKFI010039471.1:0-10893 GCA_029204185.1 Lerista edwardsae | reverse complement strand
CCTGGGTGAGCAGCGGTGGGGCGCGCCAACCGGGGTAGCCCCCCCCCGAGGCCAGGGCAGCCGCGGAACGCTGCAGATGGGCAGCCAATTACATGGAAGTCCCGCGTAAGTCCCGCCCAGCGTTCCCCTTCTCAATTTGCAGATCCCATCGCTGACTGTGACCCATTTGGGTGTCTGCTGGCCTCTTGGACATTTTTCAACAATGTCTGCATAGGCATGCACCACAGAGCAGAGAACAGAACTTGCAGCCTGCATTTGGGACTGAGCACAAGACCTTCTAGTGTTCACACTACAGAAAGTTTTTTAAAAAGTCTTAGATAGAAATGTCTGGATTTTGGAATAGTCTGGATTTTGGATGTCCGGATAAGGGATCATTTACCTGTGGTTTTAGCCACTGTGCCTGCCATTACGATGCACTATAAAAACAGAGAAATCGGTGTAGCAACACCAGAACATTTTGGGGGAGTTTTTTTTTTTCCTAAAATGCTCAGGAGGTAGAGTGCTACACACACTTAAAAAAAATGCATAAGAAAGTGGTCACATGAATGTTGACACATCTCTGAATTCATGCAGGGGCAAGCCAAGAATAATTGGGGTTTATTAAGCATTCCTGTGAACGTACATCTATTAGGAAGTGCTGCCACTCTTGACCATGGTTAAGTCTACGGAGGACTTACTGTTCGTTTCAAGGCTTTCACAAAGTTCTGTTTTGACCTCGCCATTGGGTCTATCATTCCCCTTTTGGATCAGTTTGCTTTGCATCGTGGCTGCTGTGACCACAGCCTTGAAACTCCTCTTCCTTTTTTGAACGTTTTGTTCCGGGTGAAAAATGATAATATAAACCTTGGGCATGTAAAGCATGCCCAGAGACACAGAAGCACTTAAACTCATGGATACCGTCAGTGTGGTGGTCTGGATGTACATCTAGGAAAGAGAAAAGAGAAGGGGGCACAAGAACAATAGTTAGCGTTGGCAGGATTTGAGAGAACACACAACAACGTAGCACAGCTGCAAAAAAGAAAAGATTTCTAGTTAAAACATGGTGCACTATGCATTGCTTCTCTAGATTTAGAAGAAGCCAGGATATCAAACCATGGTTAAATCCTTGATTGATATCCTACTTTTGTTCTAACTATCGTAGGTTAACAAACCGCAGTTCCCTCCATTTGTATCTAACATGGAATTGGGAAAGTGGTGTTATGTGTTTTTATGTTGTTATCAGTGAAACAAACTACCTCTAGCTATCTCACAATGCCAGGTGGAAGGGAGTGGCAACAGGATGCAGGTATCTTGTTGTCCTGTGTGCTCCCTGAGGCATCTGGTGGGCCACTGCGGGATACAGGAAGCTGGATTAGATGGGCCCCCTTTGGCCTGATCCAGTGGGGTTCTTATTCTTATGACAATACTGAGCCACTTGGACCAATGGTCTGACTTGATGTAGTGATGGCGAACTTTTTGGGCTTACCGTGTCAAAACTTAGGAACATGCTTAACTTGGCTTTGCTGGCGTGTCAACCCCCCCCCCAATAAAAGAGAAACGATTCTTTATATTCATTTATTTAAACAAAAAATACAGTCCAATCATGTTACACATTACATGCTACATATTACATAAAGAAACATCTAATAATTACAAAAATGAGTAAAACAAATTCAGTTTTTGCAATGTCTTGGTGAATGCTGGTATGCCACCCCAAACGTTGTGGTGTGTCACCTTTGACACGTGTGTCATAGGTTCGCCATCACTGAGAGCAACCATGTAGCCACTGTAACCGCAACTGATAATTATTTTACACCGCCAGCAATGATGTGACCTACTGTAATCCTGTCTAAGAAACAAATCCCCTTTCTCCCTCAATATGCCCCATGATGACTGATAAGGAGAGTTACCCTAAAAGCAGTGATGTCATGCAGGGGATACGCGGGGGTACGCGAGTACCGGTTTCTAGGATTACAGCTGGCCCTGCCCATTCACCCGCCCACTCATCGACTCCGCCCCCTGCAACGTTTGAATTTCCTGCACGTTTGAGTTGCCTGCACATTCTCAGAGCCAGGCAGGCAGCGAGCGGAGCCTTGCCTTGCCCTGCCACTGAAAAATGAGCTGCTCTGGGGTTTTGGAACTGTTGGGTCACTTTAACATGATGCCAGGCCTTCTTAACATGTTCTGGGGGTGCTGTGGAATATTGTTGCAACTGTGGGGTCAGTTTAAAATTGTCTGAGGCCTCAAAAAGGGCTTTTTTCATGTCACTTCCTGCCATATCACTTCTGGCTTATGACGTCACTTCCAGTGGGTGGGTCCCGACACATGCCAATCAAAAGTGAGTACCTGTTATTAAATCATTTAGATGACACCACTGCCTAAAAGCCACTGCATGCTTTACTGACAAAGAACTGCTGCTGCTTCATCTGGACGACAGCGTTTTCATAGCCGCGACCACATCGGCACATTAACCCAAAGCAGCAGCAGAAAGAGCCTCTGAGAATTAATGCCAGCCTTCAGTTCAATGGCATCACAAGGGCTTGTACTCTCTGTAACTTCGTCTCTAGCAGGAGAGGAAGAAATAAACAGGTCTAGCCTAGCCCCCTGAAACGGCACATTTGTAACGCCCTTTGTCAGACAAGCAAACATTTTTCCATTTGACATTTTACCCTTAGGAGCTACAGGCAAACATGGCTCTCATTTGAAGTGTTGTTAAGTGACAAATTTTCTTAAGAGGTGTGAAGTCTCACCATGGGGCCACTCCAAGAGCGTTGGTGCAATATTATGGAAGAAAAATTTGCCAGATTGCAGCAGGGAAGTCCGGACTTCCCTCCACACCACTGCAATCTATTTCTTGGATAGTATAGGGAATGCAGCGCTTTGTGAAAGAGCCACCAGATGCAATCCCATGTCTGTTTACTTGGAAATAAATTTCACCGGGTTCAGATTGGTGCATAGGTACAGCAGAAAAAGGGGACTAGAGCATGCAGGCATTGTGCCAACTTGTACTTCATGAAAGGACATTAACGGCGCAATCCAACCTTGGGCTTGAGCTGGCGCAGCCGGCGCCAAACTGGCTCAGAGTGTTGCAGATGCGCCGTATGGTGTGTTTGTGGCTACTTGTGAGCGGGCTGGGCTGGAGTGAAAGCCTGCCCCAGCTCAGCAGTGCCGCATCCGACCCCAGCGCCAAGTGACACAGTTAAGGTTGTGGCGGGCAGTCCGGGGGCTGG
This sequence comes from Lerista edwardsae, assembly GCA_029204185.1. NCBI lineage: Eukaryota > Metazoa > Chordata > Lepidosauria > Squamata > Scincidae > Lerista > Lerista edwardsae. The sequence goes on along the minus strand of JAJKFI010039471.1, from coordinate 7,684 downwards.
GAGAGGGTGGAAGGTGGGCATGTTGGAGGTGGGGAGGGTGTGTTTTTGTGGAGGGGGAGGAACAAAGAGAGAATCGGGCCTTCGAGGCAGGATCACCTGCAGTGGTGCATACCACATCCAAACGTCCAGCTGGCCAACCCTACATGAAACTTCCTGGATTTGGACCAGAGATATAGATATAGCTGGTGCCAATACGAAAAACCTCATGGGGTGGCTGGGGCTTAACCAAGCGAAACATATCCCCTTAACCCCCAGGAGACCTCCAGCCGCCTCCCGAGCTGTACTAGATGCAGGGTAGGCCACGTGGCCTGGCTGAGCCAGCACAGCTTAGGATTGGGCTATAAAGGTTGGAATGTGTCTTGTGTTACATACAACTGAATTTACAATGTCAAAATGGAATGCAGGACTGAACAATTATGCAGTAGTGTAGCTTACCGATACGCCCGCGGGCTTTCACCAATAATAATAATAATAATAATAATAATAATAATAATAATAATAATAATAATACATGTATTTATATACCGCCTTTCTTAAGATCACTAGATTTCTCTAATGACTGTAACTCAAGGCGGTTTACATAGGCAGACTTTTATTCACAAACCCGAAGGTTTTTACAATTTACAGAAATGTTCTATCTTTCAAGAACAACACTCATACAGATCTTTCTTTCTGGATTTAGCCTTCTTAGCCACACGTCTGTCTTCTGCTGGCTGATAAGAGGCTTCCCTGCTCCCACCAGAGACGCAGCTGACTTCAGCACACTCCTCCTCCCATGAGGCAGCTGGAACTCAGCTTTTAATCAGCCGCAGTTTGCAAGGTCTGCCGCTCACAGAGACTTCTGGCAGTCCCGAGCTCACGACCTTCAGATCTTCAGCTGTTATCTTCGGGCAAACGGAGGCATTAACCCTCTCGGCTAAATCTTCTGCCTCTCGGCTAAATCTTCTCGGCTAAATCTTCATTATGCAACGGAATGCAGCGAGCGCGCTGCCGATCACCCAGAAGACCTGCCCAGCGTACCGGTAAGCTGACACTACTGTAATTATGTATTAGTTTTACAGAGTGGCACTTTTGGGTTGTATCTTACCTAGCAGAAAAGCAATTTTTAAAAGTGACTTGTACTAGAATCTTGCTTTCCTTAGCAGCCCAAATCAAAGTACTATGGAGTTTGGTTTCCCATTTGACTGAGGGTGCAATCCTAACCTGGAGTTAGGCTGGCACAGTTAGGCCAGCAAAGTTTGGCCGGCACAAGGGACACCATGAAGTGTGTTTGGACTACTCTCGGAGTCAGGGAAAATGGCACATGCTGGCCTCTCTGACTCCAAGAGTGGTCCAAACACAGTTTATGCTGTCCCTTGTGCCGGCCAAACTTTGCTGGCCTAACTCCAGGTTAGGATTCTGCTCTGCCTCTGTATCCTGTTGGATTATTTTCTATCCGATACAAGAAGTCAACATGACGATGTTATGCGTTTCACCACTTTGCAATTGCACCCCGACCTGCAAGGCCTTTCTTTAGGGTTTCAAAGCAGCTGCTTCAGCAAATAATGCCTTTTTAAAAAAAATCAATAATGTAAACATGCAAAGTTACTTTAGTTGAACAAGCTATTAAGCCTGGAATGACCCTCCTTGTGTGTCAAGCCATACTACAGAAGCAATAGTGTCGTATCTTTATTAGGACCAGCTGAAAGTCAAGAACACCAAGCTCCCTTTTTAGTGGTACTGAGTCTTCACTGGGCCGGATGCTAAACAAACTAACACAAAACAGGGGCAATGAGAACAGCAAAAGATGTTACTGGCAGTGGTGTTCCTACAGGGGGGAAGCTAAGTTTTGCAGGAGCCTGAGCTCCTGTGTAACACGGCCCCTCGCCCTCACCTTCAGAGCCATACACAGCTCAGAGAGCAAAGACTCGAAGCCAGTGTTACACAAGAGCTCAGACTCCTGCAAAACTCAGTGTTTTGCCCCCCTATAGGAATGCGACTTGTATAGAGGAAGGGTCTCCAGACGTTTCAGTACAAGGGCCACATTGCATATTTTATAGATTTTTTTTGTGGGCCAAAAAAAAATCAGTTTGAATGAATGAATGAAATTTAAATGAATGAATAAGTTTACTTGGATATTTTTTGTAACCAGGATGACTTGCTTCAGAAAAAAAGAGAAATGTACATTTGCAAAGAAATAATGCCATGCTTAAACTGAGAAATGATCTAGAATGAGTAAAATTGTCAAATATTTCAAGTTGCTGTGGGCCAGGTAAAATCTGGTGGCATCCCAGATTTGGCCCCCAGGCTGTAGTTTGCAGACCCCTGGTGTGGAGGTTGAAGGTTGTTTGGGTAGTAGGCATAGTTTACATACCATTCATTGCTCATGCCTGAATTGCTTTTCAGGTTGGAAGACTGTGGTTTATATGGCAGTGGGGAAATTGTGTTTTCTTTTTCTTTCATTAAGGCAGTGGTTCCCCCGGGAGCTGCATAAACCAGCCATGAGAACTGTGAATTGCAGCCATGACATCACTTCCAGTGGGTCCTGGACAGTTGTCATTCTAAAAAGTGGGTCCTGGTGCTAAAAAGTTTGAGAACCATTGAACTAAACAGATCAACTTATTTGTGTGTGTGTGTTACATTCCTTCAACTCAGTGATGCTGATCAGAAATGACCGCAAATTAAAGGAAAATGTTTTTGGTGTTTTTTTTTTAAAAAACAACAACAAAAAACTGTGGTGATAGAGAAATCAAAGTTGATCTCAACTCTGGGTTGTTTTTAGATTGTGAAGATGGAACTACCAATTTAAAACGGAATGTTGAATGTTCCAAAATGTCAGCTCCCATATTTTCAGAGGCTCTATATTTGAAGATTTGCCAGTGTATTTGGGTGTATTTTGAATGACTGCCCATCTGCCAGATTTCTTGGTTGATTTACCATCTCTGGATAGCGCATTTAATTAGCATTCCACATGTGTACCTGCAGACTAGGTTAATTTGCCAGTGTATTTGGGTGTATTTTGAATGACTGCCCATCTGCCAGATTTCTTGGTTGATTTACCATCTCTGGATAGCGCATTTAATTAGCATTCCACATGTGTACCTGCAGACTAGGTTAATTAACACTGCCTATTGGGTCCAAAAAGCATTCTTGGCTTTAAACCTCACATGATAATGTAATTAATTCACCTTGTTATTGGCCACATTTGTGCTAATAATATGAATGTGGATTCTCTGGAAACACATTCGTATTCTCGGGAATGTGACTGTGGACATATAATTAGTGCTTTCTGTTTCAAAAGAAGGTTTATAAATTGCTGAGTGTTTGTTCAGGAAACAAGTGGGGAAAAATCTGAACTAAAAAAAAAAATCATGACAGTACCAAAAACAATATTAAATGAGAAGTGGAATTTCTAGTTTACTGTTAGTTTATTGAACAGAAGTTGTATATTCTGCCTCTAGGTTTTGCAATAGAATCACAAAGCCGGTTTCCAATTCTTCTAAAATATAACCAAGTGAGTAAAACAACCAACTGTTTAAATGGGAACGTCCAGTGGTGTCATTCAAATGATTTAGGAACAGGAACTCACTTTTGATTGGCACTTGTCGGGAACCCGGAACCAGCCACGGAGCCCGTTAGGATCCGGAACGCCCGTTCTGGTCCGTTCCCCCTGAATGACATCACTGGGAACGTCCCATTGATAAGGAATCCAAATTTGGAACTGGAGTCCAAATTTAAATCCTCTTAAGCACCAAAATTGGGTTTCCAACCTTTTTGTAGCCAAAAGGCACCATTTCCAAGCCTCATGGGCTAGTTTTAGCACTGAAAGACCCACTTCAGGGTCGCATGGAGGTCCTTTTTCCTCTCAGCCTCGCCCCAGAATGCTTTGCTGGCAGCTGCTGGCAGCTGCGGTAAGTCAAATCAATGGGTGCCAGACTCATGGTTACCTGGGTCCAACTGTACATCTAACAAGGACAAGGTACAGAGTGCAGCAGGGGGTGCGGCTAATGGAAGTGTAGCCCAGTGTTGCCCCAGAAGTTGCCCCAGATATATAACATGATGAACGCAATTTTAACACAAACTGTAATTTTAACATGACAGTAGTATTTTTGTTTTCTGGGATTTTGAGCCATAAAGTTTGATAAATATATTGCATTTGTTTCATTGTATTCTGCATTAAATCACCATTCCAATGATACAATACATGATGATATTATTCATACCTACCAAGGTTTTCAGCATTTTGGCCACTAGGGTCAAGCTCAGCTTGTTGCCCCCCTAAAGCTTGTTGCATGGTGCAATTGCACCCCCTGCACTTCTTTAGCTATGCCTCTGGGGTGCAGATTCCCCTCTCCTACACTCTTCCTCTTCAGAACGAGGTGCCTTCTACCTATCCTTAGTCATTTGACTTTCTCCACTATGCAATGTGTTATGATGTTCCACAAGTAGAACTTTTCTGTCAGGTTTAATCCATCACCAAGGACCAAGTGGTAAAGTGTGGACTTAGTTTTTGTGCAGGCAAAAAAAAAAAACACCATTGATTTAAATTGTCATTGAACCAAGGCTACATATGTTTTGGCATTGTTTGAGGGTGAAATTACCAGTATAGAGTACAAATAGGTAAAGTTTCCCCATGACCGAATGGTCTAGTCGTGACCGACTGTAGGGGGCAGTGCTCATCTCCATTTCTAAGCTGAAGAGCCGGTGTTTGTCCGAAGACAAGCTTCCGTGGTCATGTGGCCTGCATGACTATACGCCAAGGCGCACAGAACACCGTTACCTTCCCACCGAAGTGGTCCCTATTTATCTACTCGCATTTTTAGGTGCTTTCGAACTGCTAGGTTGGCAGGAGCTGGGACAAGCGATGGGAGCTCACTCTGTTGCGTGGTGTCGAACTGCCAACCTTCCGGTCAGAAAGCCAATGGCAGCTGTTTAACCTGCAGCGCCACCACATCCCTATAGAGTACAAATACAATCCTCTTTACATGCTACCTCGCTGTCTGTGACCTTGCTTATCTGCGAGGGACAGAATTGCTACTTTCCTTGTTATCTGCACCCCTGTCCTTGTTATCCACTATGCAGAGACCTTCCAAAGGCTGCAGGGACCTTCAGAATGGCACCTACAGCCAGCACTGACCCCTTTAAAATGGCCAGCAGAAGCATCCACCGGCCATGTTTAAGTGGCCCATGCTGGTCACAGGTGTCACTCTGAAGATCCCGGCAGCCTCTGGAAGGTCTCTGCAGCATTCAGAGATCTTTTTGGGACTTTTGGTGCACTCTGCTGGCTTCCTGAGAGTCTCTGCTGGATTCTTCTGATGGCAGATAAGGCACCCCTTGTACCTAACCCTATTGATCCCAGATTCGTTAGATAATTTGCTATCCTCAAGGATTTCCAGGAACCCAACCTTAGCGGATAATGAGGATTGACTGGAGTATAAGTCTGGAGCACAGAAGAGAAAAGAAAAAAAAGGGGAGAATAAATTTTTAAAAATTAAAGGTCAGGCAAGTTTATTTCACCTGGGTCTTGTTTCAAAATCATCACCTAGCAATAAGGGAGATAGTGAAAGTCAGTCCTTGGAAGCCTGTATATTACCGAAAGACTAAAAAGCAAATATAATAAGGACTTTTTTGACACAGAAGAAAAGAAACTCAGTAGCACTACTCAAAGTAAGGAAATCATCCTATTCTGATAAATGTTTTCATTTAGTTTCAATCTTGCCAGTGCTAAGTTAAAACTGTCAATTAATTTTTTTAGTGTGCATTCCTAACCTGGAGTTAGGCTGGCACAGTTAGGCCAGCAAAGTTTGGCTGGCACCAGGACTGCCGTAAAGCGCGTTTGGACCACTCTCAGAGTCAGGGAAGATGCCACACGTCTGTGTGCTGGCCTCTCTGACTCCGAGAGTGGTCCAAACATACTTTATGGTGCCCCTGGTCCTGCCCCAACTTTGCTGGCCTAACTAGGCCAGCCTAACTCCAGGTTAGGATTGTGCTCTTAATATAGTAAACATGTGGTTTGTAGCAGAGGCAGATCTCAGGGAGGGCAAAGCTCTAAGTTTTGCAAGAAGCCTTGCCTTGCAGTGGAAATCACTCCTCTCCTGCACAGTTTTAGCCAATCCTCACAGGGAAAAGCAACACCTTGGCGTTGCTTACTGGCTACAGCAGCAAGGGAGAGGAGGGATTTACATGACAGGGTAAGGCTTCTTGCAAAACTTAGAGCTTTGCCCTCCCTGTAGATCCGCCTCTGGTTTGTAGGAAAATTTAGGAAGCGGGGGAGTAGGTATCTTGCTGCAGGCCCAATGCCAGCTCCTATCAGTCTTGCATATTCTTTCTTACTGCACTGCTTCCTTCATCAGCTATACCAATTTTAGCACCTTTTCCCTCCCTAAATCCTTTTCGCATTCTAACCTTTTGCTTTAAATGGACAAACTCCCTCTGAAAATGTCACCTGTGCAATAATTCCTTCAAGAAGCAGAGAAGGGCTAATTAGCTATAGCAACTCAATATAATTACCAGCCTGTACTGAACAACCACATAATCCTTTTATGATAACCTTAGGCCCTTACCACCCTCCTGTTTATGTTCTTTCCTTCTTATTTCAGCTTTAATTAAGAGTGACAGCTGGCATTTCCAATGCAATTTTGAGAGCTTAGTGTATTTTGTGTGTACTCCCAACTACCAATTACGTTGAATACGAATACAATTAAGATATTATTGTTGGTCCATGTCGCTATTAAATAGCACCCCTTGTTCAAGGATTTTTTTAGCACAATGAGTCGAGCACAACATCAACCCACATTCATAGCAGCATAAGCTTTTGTGACTTTTCACGACTAACACAGGTACCCGGGTGAATTTTACTCCCAAGGATTTAAATGCAAGCTGAAGGTCCCTTTCCTAAAGGAATAGGTTTCATTTTATGTCACAAGCCATTTCTAAAATCTAGGACAGGTGTGGCCTGGTGTCCTCTGATTTGGTATCCGCGGTTTCAGTTATCCACGGACATCATGGACTCCAATTAAAAAGATAGGGCAACATGAAACAAATCTCTTTTTGGTATCTTGTTGCAGCAAAACCACTGATGTTCCCTATCTTTAAAAAGGCGGCCCCAGTATCCACAGTGTCAGGTATCCACAATTGGGTCCAGAATGGAACCCCAGCAGATACCAGGGTACACCTGTACTGGCTACGCTGATAATCAAACCAGCCCTGAGAAAAAAGTAGATTGTTTTCAAAGCAGGCAGGAAGTGTGGTCTGGAGGTTTAGTTGCTGCCCTGCCTGAAGATGCTAAGCAAGATCAGCCTTGGAGTGGCCTTGGATGGGAGACTGGAAGTCAATCGTGGAGGAGTGTGAGGAGTGTGGAAGAGTCAGCTGACAAAAGATAGATGAAATCTTGAGAACCAGCCAAGGTGTGACCTGTGGTGGACTTTGAAGGCTCTGAAGGTGTCAGAGCGCAGCCAGGAGGATGACCCCACATTGACAGGGAAACATCTGAAGAAATTGAGGGTTCTGTGAATTGTACATAGAGCAATAGTTGTAAAAACCTAATTAAAAAGGGGGGGGTTATGAACAGCCTGCCAATGTAAGCCGCCTTGTGTCCATTGAAATCTGTAGAAAGGTGATATAAAAATACATCAAATAAAGCAATGACAAAAAGTGCTTTCTTCTTCTTCTTCTTCTTCTTCTTCTTCTTCTTCTTCTTCTTCTT
>JAJKFI010039470.1:0-10897 GCA_029204185.1 Lerista edwardsae | reverse complement strand
CCTGGGTGAGCAGCGGTGGGGCGCGCCAACCGGGGTAGCCCCCCCCCCGAGGCCAGGGCAGCCGCGGAACGCTGCAGATGGGCAGCCAATTACATGGAAGTCCCGCGTAAGTCCCGCCCAGCGTTCCCCTTCTCAATTTGCAGATCCCATCGCTGACTGTGACCCATTTGGGTGTCTGCTGGCCTCTTGGACATTTTTCAACAATGTCTGCATAGGCATGCACCACAGAGCAGAGAACAGAACTTGCAGCCTGCATTTGGGACTGAGCACAAGACCTTCTAGTGTTCACACTACAGAAAGTTTTTTAAAAAGTCTTAGATAGAAATGTCTGGATTTTGGAATAGTCTGGATTTTGGATGTCCGGATAAGGGATCATTTACCTGTGGTTTTAGCCACTGTGCCTGCCATTACGATGCACTATAAAAACAGAGAAATCGGTGTAGCAACACCAGAACATTTTGGGGGAGTTTTTTTTTTTCCTAAAATGCTCAGGAGGTAGAGTGCTACACACACTTAAAAAAAATGCATAAGAAAGTGGTCACATGAATGTTGACACATCTCTGAATTCATGCAGGGGCAAGCCAAGAATAATTGGGGTTTATTAAGCATTCCTGTGAACGTACATCTATTAGGAAGTGCTGCCACTCTTGACCATGGTTAAGTCTACGGAGGACTTACTGTTCGTTTCAAGGCTTTCACAAAGTTCTGTTTTGACCTCGCCATTGGGTCTATCATTCCCCTTTTGGATCAGTTTGCTTTGCATCGTGGCTGCTGTGACCACAGCCTTGAAACTCCTCTTCCTTTTTTGAACGTTTTGTTCCGGGTGAAAAATGATAATATAAACCTTGGGCATGTAAAGCATGCCCAGAGACACAGAAGCACTTAAACTCATGGATACCGTCAGTGTGGTGGTCTGGATGTACATCTAGGAAAGAGAAAAGAGAAGGGGGCACAAGAACAATAGTTAGCGTTGGCAGGATTTGAGAGAACACACAACAACGTAGCACAGCTGCAAAAAAGAAAAGATTTCTAGTTAAAACATGGTGCACTATGCATTGCTTCTCTAGATTTAGAAGAAGCCAGGATATCAAACCATGGTTAAATCCTTGATTGATATCCTACTTTTGTTCTAACTATCGTAGGTTAACAAACCGCAGTTCCCTCCATTTGTATCTAACATGGAATTGGGAAAGTGGTGTTATGTGTTTTTATGTTGTTATCAGTGAAACAAACTACCTCTAGCTATCTCACAATGCCAGGTGGAAGGGAGTGGCAACAGGATGCAGGTATCTTGTTGTCCTGTGTGCTCCCTGAGGCATCTGGTGGGCCACTGCGGGATACAGGAAGCTGGATTAGATGGGCCCCCTTTGGCCTGATCCAGTGGGGTTCTTATTCTTATGACAATACTGAGCCACTTGGACCAATGGTCTGACTTGATGTAGTGATGGCGAACTTTTTGGGCTTACCGTGTCAAAACTTAGGAACATGCTTAACTTGGCTTTGCTGGCGTGTCAACCCCCCCCCCCAATAAAAGAGAAACGATTCTTTATATTCATTTATTTAAACAAAAAATACAGTCCAATCATGTTACACATTACATGCTACATATTACATAAAGAAACATCTAATAATTACAAAAATGAGTAAAACAAATTCAGTTTTTGCAATGTCTTGGTGAATGCTGGTATGCCACCCCAAACGTTGTGGTGTGTCACCTTTGACACGTGTGTCATAGGTTCGCCATCACTGAGAGCAACCATGTAGCCACTGTAACCGCAACTGATAATTATTTTACACCGCCAGCAATGATGTGACCTACTGTAATCCTGTCTAAGAAACAAATCCCCTTTCTCCCTCAATATGCCCCATGATGACTGATAAGGAGAGTTACCCTAAAAGCAGTGATGTCATGCAGGGGATACGCGGGGGTACGCGAGTACCGGTTTCTAGGATTACAGCTGGCCCTGCCCATTCACCCGCCCACTCATCGACTCCGCCCCCTGCAACGTTTGAATTTCCTGCACGTTTGAGTTGCCTGCACATTCTCAGAGCCAGGCAGGCAGCGAGCGGAGCCTTGCCTTGCCCTGCCACTGAAAAATGAGCTGCTCTGGGGTTTTGGAACTGTTGGGTCACTTTAACATGATGCCAGGCCTTCTTAACATGTTCTGGGGGTGCTGTGGAATATTGTTGCAACTGTGGGGTCAGTTTAAAATTGTCTGAGGCCTCAAAAAGGGCTTTTTTCATGTCACTTCCTGCCATATCACTTCTGGCTTATGACGTCACTTCCAGTGGGTGGGTCCCGACACATGCCAATCAAAAGTGAGTACCTGTTATTAAATCATTTAGATGACACCACTGCCTAAAAGCCACTGCATGCTTTACTGACAAAGAACTGCTGCTGCTTCATCTGGACGACAGCGTTTTCATAGCCGCGACCACATCGGCACATTAACCCAAAGCAGCAGCAGAAAGAGCCTCTGAGAATTAATGCCAGCCTTCAGTTCAATGGCATCACAAGGGCTTGTACTCTCTGTAACTTCGTCTCTAGCAGGAGAGGAAGAAATAAACAGGTCTAGCCTAGCCCCCTGAAACGGCACATTTGTAACGCCCTTTGTCAGACAAGCAAACATTTTTCCATTTGACATTTTACCCTTAGGAGCTACAGGCAAACATGGCTCTCATTTGAAGTGTTGTTAAGTGACAAATTTTCTTAAGAGGTGTGAAGTCTCACCATGGGGCCACTCCAAGAGCGTTGGTGCAATATTATGGAAGAAAAATTTGCCAGATTGCAGCAGGGAAGTCCGGACTTCCCTCCACACCACTGCAATCTATTTCTTGGATAGTATAGGGAATGCAGCGCTTTGTGAAAGAGCCACCAGATGCAATCCCATGTCTGTTTACTTGGAAATAAATTTCACCGGGTTCAGATTGGTGCATAGGTACAGCAGAAAAAGGGGACTAGAGCATGCAGGCATTGTGCCAACTTGTACTTCATGAAAGGACATTAACGGCGCAATCCAACCTTGGGCTTGAGCTGGCGCAGCCGGCGCCAAACTGGCTCAGAGTGTTGCAGATGCGCCGTATGGTGTGTTTGTGGCTACTTGTGAGCGGGCTGGGCTGGAGTGAAAGCCTGCCCCAGCTCAGCAGTGCCGCATCCGACCCCAGCGCCAAGTGACACAGTTAAGGTTGTGGCGGGCAGTCCGGGGGCTGGGAGAGGGTGGAAGGTGGGCATGTTGGAGGTGGGGAGGGTGTGTTTTTGTGGAGGGGGAGGAACAAAGAGAGAATCGGGCCTTCGAGGCAGGATCACCTGCAGTGGTGCATACCACATCCAAACGTCCAGCTGGCCAACCCTACATGAAACTTCCTGGATTTGGACCAGAGATATAGATATAGCTGGTGCCAATACGAAAAACCTCATGGGGTGGCTGGGGCTTAACCAAGCGAAACATATCCCCTTAACCCCCAGGAGACCTCCAGCCGCCTCCCGAGCTGTACTAGATGCAGGGTAGGCCACGTGGCCTGGCTGAGCCAGCACAGCTTAGGATTGGGCTATAAAGGTTGGAATGTGTCTTGTGTTACATACAACTGAATTTACAATGTCAAAATGGAATGCAGGACTGAACAATTATGCAGTAGTGTAGCTTACCGATACGCCCGCGGGCTTTCACCAATAATAATAATAATAATAATAATAATAATAATAATAATAATAATAATAATACATGTATTTATATACCGCCTTTCTTAAGATCACTAGATTTCTCTAATGACTGTAACTCAAGGCGGTTTACATAGGCAGACTTTTATTCACAAACCCGAAGGTTTTTACAATTTACAGAAATGTTCTATCTTTCAAGAACAACACTCATACAGATCTTTCTTTCTGGATTTAGCCTTCTTAGCCACACGTCTGTCTTCTGCTGGCTGATAAGAGGCTTCCCTGCTCCCACCAGAGACGCAGCTGACTTCAGCACACTCCTCCTCCCATGAGGCAGCTGGAACTCAGCTTTTAATCAGCCGCAGTTTGCAAGGTCTGCCGCTCACAGAGACTTCTGGCAGTCCCGAGCTCACGACCTTCAGATCTTCAGCTGTTATCTTCGGGCAAACGGAGGCATTAACCCTCTCGGCTAAATCTTCTGCCTCTCGGCTAAATCTTCTCGGCTAAATCTTCATTATGCAACGGAATGCAGCGAGCGCGCTGCCGATCACCCAGAAGACCTGCCCAGCGTACCGGTAAGCTGACACTACTGTAATTATGTATTAGTTTTACAGAGTGGCACTTTTGGGTTGTATCTTACCTAGCAGAAAAGCAATTTTTAAAAGTGACTTGTACTAGAATCTTGCTTTCCTTAGCAGCCCAAATCAAAGTACTATGGAGTTTGGTTTCCCATTTGACTGAGGGTGCAATCCTAACCTGGAGTTAGGCTGGCACAGTTAGGCCAGCAAAGTTTGGCCGGCACAAGGGACACCATGAAGTGTGTTTGGACTACTCTCGGAGTCAGGGAAAATGGCACATGCTGGCCTCTCTGACTCCAAGAGTGGTCCAAACACAGTTTATGCTGTCCCTTGTGCCGGCCAAACTTTGCTGGCCTAACTCCAGGTTAGGATTCTGCTCTGCCTCTGTATCCTGTTGGATTATTTTCTATCCGATACAAGAAGTCAACATGACGATGTTATGCGTTTCACCACTTTGCAATTGCACCCCGACCTGCAAGGCCTTTCTTTAGGGTTTCAAAGCAGCTGCTTCAGCAAATAATGCCTTTTTAAAAAAAATCAATAATGTAAACATGCAAAGTTACTTTAGTTGAACAAGCTATTAAGCCTGGAATGACCCTCCTTGTGTGTCAAGCCATACTACAGAAGCAATAGTGTCGTATCTTTATTAGGACCAGCTGAAAGTCAAGAACACCAAGCTCCCTTTTTAGTGGTACTGAGTCTTCACTGGGCCGGATGCTAAACAAACTAACACAAAACAGGGGCAATGAGAACAGCAAAAGATGTTACTGGCAGTGGTGTTCCTACAGGGGGGAAGCTAAGTTTTGCAGGAGCCTGAGCTCCTGTGTAACACGGCCCCTCGCCCTCACCTTCAGAGCCATACACAGCTCAGAGAGCAAAGACTCGAAGCCAGTGTTACACAAGAGCTCAGACTCCTGCAAAACTCAGTGTTTTGCCCCCCTATAGGAATGCGACTTGTATAGAGGAAGGGTCTCCAGACGTTTCAGTACAAGGGCCACATTGCATATTTTATAGATTTTTTTTGTGGGCCAAAAAAAAATCAGTTTGAATGAATGAATGAAATTTAAATGAATGAATAAGTTTACTTGGATATTTTTTGTAACCAGGATGACTTGCTTCAGAAAAAAAGAGAAATGTACATTTGCAAAGAAATAATGCCATGCTTAAACTGAGAAATGATCTAGAATGAGTAAAATTGTCAAATATTTCAAGTTGCTGTGGGCCAGGTAAAATCTGGTGGCATCCCAGATTTGGCCCCCAGGCTGTAGTTTGCAGACCCCTGGTGTGGAGGTTGAAGGTTGTTTGGGTAGTAGGCATAGTTTACATACCATTCATTGCTCATGCCTGAATTGCTTTTCAGGTTGGAAGACTGTGGTTTATATGGCAGTGGGGAAATTGTGTTTTCTTTTTCTTTCATTAAGGCAGTGGTTCCCCCGGGAGCTGCATAAACCAGCCATGAGAACTGTGAATTGCAGCCATGACATCACTTCCAGTGGGTCCTGGACAGTTGTCATTCTAAAAAGTGGGTCCTGGTGCTAAAAAGTTTGAGAACCATTGAACTAAACAGATCAACTTATTTGTGTGTGTGTGTTACATTCCTTCAACTCAGTGATGCTGATCAGAAATGACCGCAAATTAAAGGAAAATGTTTTTGGTGTTTTTTTTTTAAAAAACAACAACAAAAAACTGTGGTGATAGAGAAATCAAAGTTGATCTCAACTCTGGGTTGTTTTTAGATTGTGAAGATGGAACTACCAATTTAAAACGGAATGTTGAATGTTCCAAAATGTCAGCTCCCATATTTTCAGAGGCTCTATATTTGAAGATTTGCCAGTGTATTTGGGTGTATTTTGAATGACTGCCCATCTGCCAGATTTCTTGGTTGATTTACCATCTCTGGATAGCGCATTTAATTAGCATTCCACATGTGTACCTGCAGACTAGGTTAATTTGCCAGTGTATTTGGGTGTATTTTGAATGACTGCCCATCTGCCAGATTTCTTGGTTGATTTACCATCTCTGGATAGCGCATTTAATTAGCATTCCACATGTGTACCTGCAGACTAGGTTAATTAACACTGCCTATTGGGTCCAAAAAGCATTCTTGGCTTTAAACCTCACATGATAATGTAATTAATTCACCTTGTTATTGGCCACATTTGTGCTAATAATATGAATGTGGATTCTCTGGAAACACATTCGTATTCTCGGGAATGTGACTGTGGACATATAATTAGTGCTTTCTGTTTCAAAAGAAGGTTTATAAATTGCTGAGTGTTTGTTCAGGAAACAAGTGGGGAAAAATCTGAACTAAAAAAAAAAATCATGACAGTACCAAAAACAATATTAAATGAGAAGTGGAATTTCTAGTTTACTGTTAGTTTATTGAACAGAAGTTGTATATTCTGCCTCTAGGTTTTGCAATAGAATCACAAAGCCGGTTTCCAATTCTTCTAAAATATAACCAAGTGAGTAAAACAACCAACTGTTTAAATGGGAACGTCCAGTGGTGTCATTCAAATGATTTAGGAACAGGAACTCACTTTTGATTGGCACTTGTCGGGAACCCGGAACCAGCCACGGAGCCCGTTAGGATCCGGAACGCCCGTTCTGGTCCGTTCCCCCTGAATGACATCACTGGGAACGTCCCATTGATAAGGAATCCAAATTTGGAACTGGAGTCCAAATTTAAATCCTCTTAAGCACCAAAATTGGGTTTCCAACCTTTTTGTAGCCAAAAGGCACCATTTCCAAGCCTCATGGGCTAGTTTTAGCACTGAAAGACCCACTTCAGGGTCGCATGGAGGTCCTTTTTCCTCTCAGCCTCGCCCCAGAATGCTTTGCTGGCAGCTGCTGGCAGCTGCGGTAAGTCAAATCAATGGGTGCCAGACTCATGGTTACCTGGGTCCAACTGTACATCTAACAAGGACAAGGTACAGAGTGCAGCAGGGGGTGCGGCTAATGGAAGTGTAGCCCAGTGTTGCCCCAGAAGTTGCCCCAGATATATAACATGATGAACGCAATTTTAACACAAACTGTAATTTTAACATGACAGTAGTATTTTTGTTTTCTGGGATTTTGAGCCATAAAGTTTGATAAATATATTGCATTTGTTTCATTGTATTCTGCATTAAATCACCATTCCAATGATACAATACATGATGATATTATTCATACCTACCAAGGTTTTCAGCATTTTGGCCACTAGGGTCAAGCTCAGCTTGTTGCCCCCCTAAAGCTTGTTGCATGGTGCAATTGCACCCCCTGCACTTCTTTAGCTATGCCTCTGGGGTGCAGATTCCCCTCTCCTACACTCTTCCTCTTCAGAACGAGGTGCCTTCTACCTATCCTTAGTCATTTGACTTTCTCCACTATGCAATGTGTTATGATGTTCCACAAGTAGAACTTTTCTGTCAGGTTTAATCCATCACCAAGGACCAAGTGGTAAAGTGTGGACTTAGTTTTTGTGCAGGCAAAAAAAAAAAAACACCATTGATTTAAATTGTCATTGAACCAAGGCTACATATGTTTTGGCATTGTTTGAGGGTGAAATTACCAGTATAGAGTACAAATAGGTAAAGTTTCCCCATGACCGAATGGTCTAGTCGTGACCGACTGTAGGGGGCAGTGCTCATCTCCATTTCTAAGCTGAAGAGCCGGTGTTTGTCCGAAGACAAGCTTCCGTGGTCATGTGGCCTGCATGACTATACGCCAAGGCGCACAGAACACCGTTACCTTCCCACCGAAGTGGTCCCTATTTATCTACTCGCATTTTTAGGTGCTTTCGAACTGCTAGGTTGGCAGGAGCTGGGACAAGCGATGGGAGCTCACTCTGTTGCGTGGTGTCGAACTGCCAACCTTCCGGTCAGAAAGCCAATGGCAGCTGTTTAACCTGCAGCGCCACCACATCCCTATAGAGTACAAATACAATCCTCTTTACATGCTACCTCGCTGTCTGTGACCTTGCTTATCTGCGAGGGACAGAATTGCTACTTTCCTTGTTATCTGCACCCCTGTCCTTGTTATCCACTATGCAGAGACCTTCCAAAGGCTGCAGGGACCTTCAGAATGGCACCTACAGCCAGCACTGACCCCTTTAAAATGGCCAGCAGAAGCATCCACCGGCCATGTTTAAGTGGCCCATGCTGGTCACAGGTGTCACTCTGAAGATCCCGGCAGCCTCTGGAAGGTCTCTGCAGCATTCAGAGATCTTTTTGGGACTTTTGGTGCACTCTGCTGGCTTCCTGAGAGTCTCTGCTGGATTCTTCTGATGGCAGATAAGGCACCCCTTGTACCTAACCCTATTGATCCCAGATTCGTTAGATAATTTGCTATCCTCAAGGATTTCCAGGAACCCAACCTTAGCGGATAATGAGGATTGACTGGAGTATAAGTCTGGAGCACAGAAGAGAAAAGAAAAAAAAGGGGAGAATAAATTTTTAAAAATTAAAGGTCAGGCAAGTTTATTTCACCTGGGTCTTGTTTCAAAATCATCACCTAGCAATAAGGGAGATAGTGAAAGTCAGTCCTTGGAAGCCTGTATATTACCGAAAGACTAAAAAGCAAATATAATAAGGACTTTTTTGACACAGAAGAAAAGAAACTCAGTAGCACTACTCAAAGTAAGGAAATCATCCTATTCTGATAAATGTTTTCATTTAGTTTCAATCTTGCCAGTGCTAAGTTAAAACTGTCAATTAATTTTTTTAGTGTGCATTCCTAACCTGGAGTTAGGCTGGCACAGTTAGGCCAGCAAAGTTTGGCTGGCACCAGGACTGCCGTAAAGCGCGTTTGGACCACTCTCAGAGTCAGGGAAGATGCCACACGTCTGTGTGCTGGCCTCTCTGACTCCGAGAGTGGTCCAAACATACTTTATGGTGCCCCTGGTCCTGCCCCAACTTTGCTGGCCTAACTAGGCCAGCCTAACTCCAGGTTAGGATTGTGCTCTTAATATAGTAAACATGTGGTTTGTAGCAGAGGCAGATCTCAGGGAGGGCAAAGCTCTAAGTTTTGCAAGAAGCCTTGCCTTGCAGTGGAAATCACTCCTCTCCTGCACAGTTTTAGCCAATCCTCACAGGGAAAAGCAACACCTTGGCGTTGCTTACTGGCTACAGCAGCAAGGGAGAGGAGGGATTTACATGACAGGGTAAGGCTTCTTGCAAAACTTAGAGCTTTGCCCTCCCTGTAGATCCGCCTCTGGTTTGTAGGAAAATTTAGGAAGCGGGGGAGTAGGTATCTTGCTGCAGGCCCAATGCCAGCTCCTATCAGTCTTGCATATTCTTTCTTACTGCACTGCTTCCTTCATCAGCTATACCAATTTTAGCACCTTTTCCCTCCCTAAATCCTTTTCGCATTCTAACCTTTTGCTTTAAATGGACAAACTCCCTCTGAAAATGTCACCTGTGCAATAATTCCTTCAAGAAGCAGAGAAGGGCTAATTAGCTATAGCAACTCAATATAATTACCAGCCTGTACTGAACAACCACATAATCCTTTTATGATAACCTTAGGCCCTTACCACCCTCCTGTTTATGTTCTTTCCTTCTTATTTCAGCTTTAATTAAGAGTGACAGCTGGCATTTCCAATGCAATTTTGAGAGCTTAGTGTATTTTGTGTGTACTCCCAACTACCAATTACGTTGAATACGAATACAATTAAGATATTATTGTTGGTCCATGTCGCTATTAAATAGCACCCCTTGTTCAAGGATTTTTTTAGCACAATGAGTCGAGCACAACATCAACCCACATTCATAGCAGCATAAGCTTTTGTGACTTTTCACGACTAACACAGGTACCCGGGTGAATTTTACTCCCAAGGATTTAAATGCAAGCTGAAGGTCCCTTTCCTAAAGGAATAGGTTTCATTTTATGTCACAAGCCATTTCTAAAATCTAGGACAGGTGTGGCCTGGTGTCCTCTGATTTGGTATCCGCGGTTTCAGTTATCCACGGACATCATGGACTCCAATTAAAAAGATAGGGCAACATGAAACAAATCTCTTTTTGGTATCTTGTTGCAGCAAAACCACTGATGTTCCCTATCTTTAAAAAGGCGGCCCCAGTATCCACAGTGTCAGGTATCCACAATTGGGTCCAGAATGGAACCCCAGCAGATACCAGGGTACACCTGTACTGGCTACGCTGATAATCAAACCAGCCCTGAGAAAAAAGTAGATTGTTTTCAAAGCAGGCAGGAAGTGTGGTCTGGAGGTTTAGTTGCTGCCCTGCCTGAAGATGCTAAGCAAGATCAGCCTTGGAGTGGCCTTGGATGGGAGACTGGAAGTCAATCGTGGAGGAGTGTGAGGAGTGTGGAAGAGTCAGCTGACAAAAGATAGATGAAATCTTGAGAACCAGCCAAGGTGTGACCTGTGGTGGACTTTGAAGGCTCTGAAGGTGTCAGAGCGCAGCCAGGAGGATGACCCCACATTGACAGGGAAACATCTGAAGAAATTGAGGGTTCTGTGAATTGTACATAGAGCAATAGTTGTAAAAACCTAATTAAAAAGGGGGGGGGTTATGAACAGCCTGCCAATGTAAGCCGCCTTGTGTCCATTGAAATCTGTAGAAAGGTGATATAAAAATACATCAAATAAAGCAATGACAAAAAGTGCTTTCTTCTTCTTCTTCTTCTTCTTCTTCTTCTTCTTCTTCTTCTTCTT
>JAJKFI010039469.1:0-16654 GCA_029204185.1 Lerista edwardsae | reverse complement strand
TATTATTATTATTATTATTATTATTATTATTATTATTATTATTATTATTATTATTATTATTTATTGTCATTGTGTTACACAACGAAATTCACTGACACCCGGAGACCAAACCAATACACACACTAAGTTCCCGACACTCCCCCCAACCCCCCATACCATCCACCCCCTAAAATTCCTCTTCTAAACACAAACATCCACATAATAGACAATTGTACAGTCCGACTGCCCCTATCTACTGATACTTAAGTTCATTGTTCAATGCTGTCATGGCTCTAGGGTAAAAGCTGTTTATAAAACGTGTCGTCCGAGTCTTGATGTTCCTATATCTTCTTCCAGAAGGCAACAGTTCAAAAAAGTTGTAAGCAGGATGAGAAGAGTCTCTAAGGATATTATGTGATTTCTTTAAACAGCGGGTGGCGAAGATGTCATCAAGGGTGGGTAGCTGAAGCCCGATGGTATACTGGGCCACTTTAATAATTCTCTGTAGTGCCTTTTTATCCCCTACAGAGCTACTCCCATACCATACTAAGATATTATATGTCAGGACACTCTCGATGGTACTACGATAATAGGCCAGAAGTAGACGCTGAGAAAAATTGATCCTTCCAAGCACCCTAAGGAAGTACAACCTCTTCTGCGCCTTCTTCACCAGCATATCGACATTTAATGTCCATGTGAGGTCCAGTGAGATGTAGGTACCCAAGAATTTAAAACTGCTAACCCTTTCCACCTCCTCACCATTTATATACAGAGGCAAATACGCATCTCTTTTTCTCCTGAAATCAATTATGAGCTCTTTAGTTTTTTTGGCATTGAGTGTAAGATGATTTTCTTTACACCACGATATCAGCCCTTGTACTTCCTTCCTGTACGCAGTCTCATTATTCTCATTGATAAGCCCCACCACCGTCGTATCATCTGCAAATTTAATAATAATATTGGTACTATCCAGTGCGGTGCAATCGTGTGTATACAGAGAATAGAGGAAGGGGCTCAGCACACAGCCTTGAGGGGCTCCTGTGCTTAATATTAAAGTAGAGGAGTAATGAGATCCCATCCTTACTGACTGTGGCCTGTTCGTCAAAAAATCCTTTATCCACATACAGATCTTCCGGTGTATGCCCAGGTTACACATCTTAAGAAACAGCCTACTAGGTAGTATAGTGTTAAAAGCCGAGCTGTAGTCCACAAATAACAGCCTTGCATAAGTACCTTGTTGTTCCAAATGCCGCAGTACCGTATGAACAACAATAGACACAGCATCATCTGTAGATCTGTTGCTCCTATAGGCAAATTGATATGGATCCAAAGTAGATGGAAGACTAGCCTTAACATAATTCAACACCAGTCTCTCAAAACATTTCATGATAACAGGTGTTAGGGCCACAGGTCTATAATCGTTAAGAGATGCCACTACAGACTGCTTAGGGACTGGTACTATAATAGATGTTTTCAAACAAGTTGGAACAGAACACAACAGCAAAGACAGGTTGAAAATATCTGTAAATACTCCAGCCAACTCTGCGGCACAGTCCCTAACAACTCGTCCCATAATTCCATCTGGTCCAGCTGCTTTATGAATATTGACCTTCTGAAAGGCCTGTCTCACGTCAGAAGTTTGCAATAGGAGGGGTTGTATGTCAGTGTTAGACATTGATGTTCTCTCAATTTCAAATGCCGGGGTGGTAGTTGTTCCTATTCCCACCTCAAAACGTTTGGTGCCTTGGAAAGAGTAAAGACTAAAAGGTGGGGTTTTGAGCTGTAAAATGAGTGAATAAAAATAGAAGATATTTAATAATTGTGACAATATGTGGGGAAGGGTGCAACCATGACAATATTTCAAGCATGCTTTCTATTTTCTTCACCTTATCAAGGGACTAGCCTTACCAGATTTGTATCCTCTCTTCTCTAAACACATCTCAAAAAGAGTAAACGAGATCCTATTCTCATTTTGCTCTGGCAGACAGTGTACTCTGCTGGTGTGCACTCTCAGAGTGCAATCCTATCCTGGAGTTAGGCCGGCACAGTTAGGCCAGCAAAGCTTGGCCAGCACAAGGGCCACCCTAAAGTGCGTTTGGACCACTCTCAGAGTCAGGGAGATTGGCGAAGTCTGTATGCTGGCCGCTCTGACTCCGAGAATGGGCCAAATATGCTTTACAGTGTCCCTTGGGCAGGCCAAACTTTGCCAGCCTAACTCCAGGTTAGGATTGTGCCCTCACACAAGTGTGGGAAAGCACTTTGCAATAGCACAACTTCTAACAGTGCCGGCAGGATGACCAGCCTTTGTTGCTGCCAGCGCTAAAAAAGACCTGCCAGATCAGGTAAGACACCTGCTACATTTTCTTTGCTCTCCTGGATAATCCCTTTCCCTTGATTTTTTTGATTTGAGGCTGCCTTTTCTCCTCTCACACAACACCAGAACCAGAGCACATACACTAATGTCAGGAGAGTTAGAACAAACAAAAGAAATTTTTTTTTTACCCAGCATGCAATTAGTCTGTGGAGCTCCTTGCCACAGGATGTGGTGACAGCATCTGGCCTGGATGCTTTAAAAAGTGATTGGACAGATTTATGGAGGAAAACTCCAACCCAGGTTACAAGCTATGAAGAGTATGTCCAGTCTAAATGCATCATGAGGGCTCGGTAGGAATTTTTTTCCTGTCATCTGAGTTGGCCAAGGATGGCAGTTTTTTTCACTTACCCCAGACTGGCAAAGTAGGAAAGTGTGTTCAGTAGTTTCATGATTTAAAAATAAAGCTTAACCCACTCTGTAGTCTGGCGTCTTCATTGGGGGGGCACAAGGGTAAATAGGGTAAATGCCAGATGCAGGGGAATGACAGCAACATGCAAATATCTAGTTGTCTTGTGAGGCATCTGGTGGGCCACTGTGAGATGCAGAAAACTGGAATGGATGGGCCCTTGGCCTGATCCAGCAGGGCTCTTCTTATGTCTGTAAGGCCCAGATTGGGTTATTATTTACCTCAGAATTTTACCTCAGAATGCCAGATACAAGGGCGTAGCAACAGGATGCAGGCATCTTGTTGTCTCATGTGCTCCCTGAGGCATCTGGAGGGCCACTGTGAGATGCAGGAAGCTGGACTGGATGGGCCTTTGGCCTGATCCAGCGAGGCTGTTCTTATGTTCTTGTGCTTTCTACAATCTTGAATAAGCAGGGGCCTCAGTTTATTTTCCCCTCCCTCAGTGATTTTTTTCTGAAGAACGGCCTTTAGTCAAGAAGAAAGCCAGTATGGGCCAAAGGAAAAAAAAAAAGTATTGCATTTCAATTTGGCAGAGGCCTTCCTTCTGATATAGAAGCTTTTCTTGTGGGATTCTATTTTCTACATGGAAAAAAAACTGCTTTCAAGGAAGTGATTCTTCCACCCTCCACATTAAAACTGAGCTGGGGGAGTCTCGTAAGAGCACAGCACTGCAACAGAAGTTGAATCAACCCTGAGGAATGCCCGTCTTACTTTAGATGCTGTCCTAGAATACACCCCAGCAGAAAGCCTGTAACTAAATCACTTGTTCAAAGGGAAAGCAATTCAGCAAAAGTGAGAGGCAACTAAGCCAGTTTTGGCATGTTTTTGTGGTGGTGGTTCTCAAACCTTTTAGCACCAGGACCCACTTTTTAGAATGACAATCTGTCCGGGACCAACCAGAAGTGATGTCATAGACGGAAGTGCTGTCATTGCGATGCCAGAGCCTGCTGCTTTTCTGAGAATGCAGCAGTAAGTTGGGTTATTTCTCAGCCATTTTCCAATAGCGAAGTGAATCAGAAGGAAAAAAGCCAATTTACAACCTTGACACAAGCAAAATAGCCACACACACCTCCCCCTTTCCAGCATCCCATATTTTCAATATGGCTGCTCATCATTTAAAAAAAAAACATATTAAAACAAGTCTATTAGAATGGCATTGGTCTACTGCTCACAGTTTGAAATGCATAATCTAAGGGCACAATCCCAACCTGAAGTTAAGCCGGCATAGTTAGGCCGGTGAAGTTTGTCTGGCACAAGGGCCACCGAAAAGGGCATCTAGACCAGTCTTGGAGTAGGGGAGGATGGCACACGTCTGTGTGCTGGCCTCTCTGACTCAAAAAATGGTCCAAACACACTTTACAGTGGCCCTTGTACTAGCCAAACTTTGCTGGCCTAACTGTGCCAGCCTAACTCCAGGTTAGGATTGCACCCAAAATCACCTACGTATTTCATTTGATTTATAATGTGGTCTAATTTACCACCCTGTAATGCATAATCTAAACATAAAACATAGAGCTCGTGCCACTTAATAAAAAGAATGAGGGGGTCAAGACAGACGTTTTGAATTAAGTGTACCATTTGATCTTTAATGGCAACCACGAATAATTTATTTTTCACAAACTAAACTAGCAGGAGGGCACAGGCTCACCATGTTGTGCACAGAGGTTAATAAGCAGGGTGACCTTCTGGGCTCCTTTGCAACCATTAAATTGATAAATAGCGTGTTCCTCAATATTCAAAGCACAGCAATAGCCATACACATTGGTAGCTTATTCTCATAAAAGCGATGAGCACCTCAACGAGGTTGGCTGATTTATCTTATCCCATCTGGATTTTGAAATGGGACTGAATGCAAATGCCCTTATTGATTACATGCAGTGGTGTCATTCAAATGATTTAGGAACAGGAACAGGAACTCACTTTTGATTGGCACTTGTCGGGAACCCGGAACCAGCCACGGAGCCCGTTAGGATCCAGAACGCCCGTTCTGGTCCATTCCCCCTGAATGACATCACTGCCTTCGCCCCCCTAGGAATCCGGAGTCGCTCCCTTTAACCCTCTGAGTGCTGGCCAACCAAGAAGAAAAGCTCTTTGCAGAGGAATTGGGAGGGGGGAGGGGGGAGAGTGAAGTGGGCGGAGTCAGCCCTAATTTTAACTAGTGGACTAATTAACTAATTAACTAATTTTCCCCCGCGTTCCCCCTGCATGACATCACTGATTACATGTCTATTTCATCTTTCTTCCAAGCAACGCAAAGGGTAGACCATTAGATTCCCGGGCAGTCACCCATCCAGGCACTGTGACTAGGTTTAGGCCTACTTCAATGCACACAGGTCTTTGCATCTGGTGCCTTCATTGCACTCCGGGACTTGGTCAACATGCAATGAGTTCCATGCAATGAGTAGCCTGATCCAAACCCAAACTTGTGCTGGTGCAGCCCCCCCTGTGCAGGTTCCCAAGAGCACAATCCTAACCTGTAGTTAGGCCAACCAAGTTAGACCAGCAAAGTTGAGCCAGCACAAGGGCCACCATAAAGTATGTTTGAACCACTTTAGAGTCAGAGAGACCAGTACAGGGACATGCGCCATCCTCCCTGACTCCAAGCGTGATCCAAACATGCTTTACGGTGGCCCTTGTGTGGGCCAAACTTTGCTGGCCTAACTGTGCTGGCCTAACTCCAGGTTAGGATTAAGACCCAAGTGCCACAAATGTACTGTATAGCACATTTGCGCGGACCCGGGAACAGGCCGCACCAGCACAAGGATGTGCACTGGCTAGCTGGTACCAGGTCCTAACCATTTTATCACCCAAGATCCACTTTTTAGGTATAAGAAGCTGTTGAGACCCACTTCCCCCAAGACCAGAAGTGATGTCATTAAGCAGGAAGTGACATAATTGTGCCAGCAGGGCTGGGAGTGAAATCATTGTTTTAATAAATCACACTTTTCAAATAAATCACATGTTGTACTCATAAGCTTCCACATTTGGGGAAATGGATGGAAAGTAAGTCAGAAAGAGCCTGCAAAACGCCTAATCTTGCCATTGCTTCATCTTGCAATAGCTAAGCAGTGTGATCAACCATGGGATCAGACCATGTGTTTCTAAAACGGTTTTCTGGGCATGTTCAGGTCCTTTACATGATGTCCATCAGAATTAATACTCAGCATCCAGGACAGTGCCTGTACAAAACATGTATGTAGTCTACCATAGGTTACCAGATGCAACAGCTGTTTTCAGGTATGTGGAAATATCTTGAAATTCGTTCTAAAACACATTCTTGTTCGGTGGTTTCCTGAAATGTTGCAAAAATGCAACTTTTAAAATGGTGCAGAAACACACCTATGGTAGAAAATGGGACTGAAACCCTATGAAAAATCAGAAAACCTGCGACCTCCCAGGGGGCTGCAACCAGTGGTGTCATCTACAAACAAGGAACGGGAATGGTGGGCAAGACTTGGGCGGGACTTCCGTGTGATTGGCAGCCCGCCCGTTTCGTTCCGCGGCTCCCCTGGCCTCGGGGGGGCTGCCCCCGGTTTGCGCGCCCCACCGCTGCTCACCCAGGCTCCGTCGCACCCCCACCCGTCTCCTCTGGCAAGCAGGCACCCCCCTGAGGCCAGGGCAGCCACGGAACGGGACGGGCAGGCAGCCAATCACGCGGAAGTCCCGCATAAGTCCCGCCCAGCGTTCCCGTTCCTTGTTTGTAGATGACACCACTGGTTGCAACCCCCAGGCTGGGAAACACTGTTCTAGAGAAAGCTCTCTCAGTAGCAGTAAAAGATCCTTGGGACTCAATCCTTCAGGTGCTTTGTTCCACAAATGTCAAACACAACTTCTGAAAGCAAGTTAATTCGGACCATTTCGGAAATTAATCTGAAACCATCTCGGCGAAAGAAAACTTAATTCATTTCAAATCTAAGGAAGAGCACTGGGTTCAGACTTCAATACAATTTTTATATCTCAAGAGACAGGCTGGTTGTAGTTACATGCGGAAATTACAAATATTTAACTGGGGCTGCAGATAGGAAGCAAGTCAAGGGCAACCAATCCATCAGGCTGCAAACAGAGACAGAAATAAAAGCTGCCAAGAATCTGGATTGACAGTCAGTTTCATTACTGTATTTGCCAAGGTTTCTAAGAACAGACCAAGCACCTCCATCTAATATGTGTCTCCTGATTGAATATTAGTTGTCACACTTGCGCTGTTCTGACAGTCTTCCCTGCCTGCAGCTTCAGAAAGGTAATATTCGCTGGTAAGAGTTCTAGTCATTCTCCTTTTTTATACAGCACATGAGTTCGATAATACAATAATGTTTCTGAATCAAGTGTGTGTAAATTATCATGAGCTCAATAATACAATAATATTTCTAAATCAAGAGTGTGCAATTTATCATTTTTTCCAGAGCTTCCCATAAAAAAACAAAACACAAATAGGGGAAGAGAGACAAAAACCACATTTATATATGAGGAAAGAAAGCTCAAGACCACCCAGCAAGATGGAGATCAGAAAACACACAGATTCATGCTAAGAACATAGGAAACAACCTGCGGCATCAGGCCAAAAGAATATCTAGTCCAGGGTTTCCCAAAGTGTGGGTCCAGACCCTCAGGTGGGTCATGAGCCCATGTGCAGTGGGTCATGCCCAGTGATGTCATTCAGGGGGAACGGACCAGAACGGGCGTTCCGGATCCTAACGGGCTCCATGGCTGGTTCCGGGTTCCCGGCAAGTGCCAATCAAAAGTGAGTTCCTGTTCCTAAATCATTTGAATGACACCACTGGTCATGCCTTCCCACCCACTCCTTGGTGTGTTTGGCTTGTAGTTGGAGCTGTTCTAGAAAGGGGTTCTGATCAAAATGACTTACAAAGTGCCTCTGTATTCAACAAAATTATATTCAGAAGCTGACACACAACTAAGAGTGCAATGCTAACCTGGAGTTAGGCTGGCACAGTTAGGCCAGCAAAGTTTGGCTGGCACAAAGGACTTCATAAAGTATATTTGGACCACTCACGGAGTCAGAGTGGCCAGCACACAGACATGCGCCATCGTCCCAGACTCCGAGAGTGGTCTGAACGCACTTTACATTGTCCCTTGTGCTGGCCAAACTTTGCTGGCCTAACTGTGCCGGCCTAACTCAAGGTTAGCATTGCGCCCTAAAAGTACGTGCATGTGAAATAACCAAACAAGCTCTTCAAACAAGACTATATACCAAATCACTGTAATGGGTACCAAATCCACAAACTAATCTTCTATCCATAGCTCTCTCAAAGTTCTACCCATAAGAAGCATAGTAATGCACCTTTGTCAACATTAATAAATCTGAGATAGGGCCGGTGGTGGAGGAGAAGGCCTTGGTCATATCCTAACCCCTATCCTGGGGCCTGAAAATCCTAAATGGGGCTAATCAGACTTGGAGCAATTTTGCTGCTGCAGATCTAAGTAGCCCTATTGGGCAAGCTGGGGCTCAACATGGGATAAGGAAACAAATATTCCCTTCCCACAGAGACTACAGGATGCCAGATGCTACCCCAGAATGCCAGACACAGGGGAGTGGCAATGAGATGAAAGGATCTTGTTATCATGTGTGTTCCCTGCGGTATCTGGTGAGCCATTGTGAGATACAGGAACCCGGACTAGATGGGGCTTTGGCTTGATCCAGCGGGACTCTTCTTATGAGACCAGCACCCTGCCCAACTTCAGCACTAGATAAGCTGTGGGCTGTTTAGCCCCACTGTGCTGACGCTGAATAGGATTGGGCCCTAAATTAAATGTGTAGCCCACAATACTGGAAAGGCTGCACATTTCCAGTTTAAGGTAAAGGTAAAGGTTTCCCCACAACCGAATGGTCTAGTCGTGACCGACTGTAGGGGGTGTTGCTCATCTCCGTTTCTAAGCCTGTAGAGCCGGCGTTTGTCCGAGGACAAGCTTCTGTGGTCTTGTGGCCGGCATGACTATACGCCGTAGTGCACAGAATGTGGTTACCTTTCCACCGAAGTGGTACTATTTATCTACTTGCATTTTTATGTGCTTTCGAACTGCTGGGTTAACAGGATTTCCAGTGTAGGATTGGTTAAAATAGTTTTTCGACCAAATCCTACAGCTCTATTCACACACATCATCTGCTTTCTCTCATCATCCAACCCATCTACTCTTCCTGACCATGTAGGTTTGGTGTGAATTTTCTTTCCCTACCCTCCCTCCTCTTCCATTTCTGATGCCACATTCATCTCAACTTTAACATATTAGACTATAAGCAATTTTAAATTTGAAGAAGTGTGACGGTGTAAAGAAGAAATGAGCATGGCTTCGTGCGGTGGAGAAAATGTCACGCCTGGCTCTAAAAATATATTGGACATCATCAACTTTATCGCCCTTATCTAAAACACATATTTTGCAAAACTGAAGCACAACTGTTGAGCTGCGTTTAAAATGAATGGCATTTGGGAAACTGTGTGAACTTTTTCTTTAAAGGTGTTTAACAATCGTTCCTGAACTTTATGTGGATGTGGTGGTAAGAGAGGGGGGAGACTTTTTGTAATTTCTAAGTTAAAAAGAAAAAAAAAACACCAGAGCAGCAATACAATTTGGCCATGAAGATGCCACTGAGATTTCGTGTGGAATGGAAATTATGTGTGGATTTACTTAGCATATTCATTCCTCACCTATATGCTACATGCTACCAGAGGGAATGCATAACAGGCTGTTTTTGTTAGGCGCCTGTTGTTGGCCTCCTCTATTTTTCAATAGATCCGTCAACCGGAACAAACACATGCTTTGTTTAGCGTCTCTGTAGAGTGTATGTTACAATGCTAATCCAGAGCCTCCCAATTGGTTTGACTTTGTGGTTTCTCATTCACTTAATGTTTGACGGAAGAGGGGAAATGTTGAACCTTTTGTTCTCCGCGCAGTAAAGAAGGGTTTGCCCAGGCAATCAGAAGGGGGGAAAAACGTGCCCATTTCCATTTAGTGCTATACCTGAGTTACCGTTCATCCAGCACAATTTGTGTGCTAGCAGTGCTTCCCAAACTGAGTGCTGCGGACAGGGGTGTTATGGGATGTTCACAGCTGCCTCTTTTTCCTGGCTGTCCTCCTTCCTGGCACCACCATCTTGGCTGGACTGATGGCACTGTTCTCACGAGATCTCACACTATTCTCACAAGATCTTGGGGGAACTAATGCTATTGAAAAGTGGTGTATAAATATCCTTATTACTTCTGTGCTGCTTCTTACTTACCTTACTGTGTAGTTGTACAGTTGGGTCCCCATATTCAGGGATCCTGTATCCATGGTTTTAATTATTAATAATTATTTCATAATTATTCAATTATGGATTGGGGGAGGGGCTCACCTTTCTTTACTCTTACTTTGGGTCACTAAAAAAACCTTCTTGTTTGGGGAAGGGGCAGGTGAGAATCTCACACTTAACACTTATTCCCTCTTATCCGTGGTTTCAGGTATCCGCGGTGGGGCCAGGAAACTCTGCCACGGATACTGGGGCACGCCTGTATTATTATGTGGATGGAATCTGCACACGTGTAGCACTTTGCATACTCAGAAACCACTCTAAAAATGCTCAGTATTATTATACTTTAGTTCAGGTCTAACTTGGTCGTTTTATCCTAGTGCCTAAAACTAGGCAGTTTTTTTTGGCAGGAAAATTTATCCAGAGGTCGCACTGCCCTCCCAGTCTCCGCAGAAAGCCTCCTGCATGTCATCAACATGCATCAAAAGGGGTTTTGAGTTGTGTCTGAGAAGCTTACTGAGTTGCAGGCTCAGCAGCTGACTAAGACAAATAGGGAAGGCCCAGAGCGCAATCCTAACCTGGAGTTAGGCCGGCACAGTTAGGCCAGCAAAGTTTGGTCAGCACAAGGGAGACCATAAAGTGCGTTTGGACCACTCTCGGAGTCAAGGAGGTTGGTGCATGTCTGTGTGCTGGCCTCTGACTCTGAGGGAGCAACCCTAACCTGGCGTTAGGCTGGCACAACTTAGGCCAGCAAAGTTTGGATGGCACAAGGGACACTGTAAAGTATGTTTGGACCACTCTTGGAGTCAGACAGGCCAGCATGAGAGACATGCACCATCCTCCCCGACTCAACTGTGCCAGCCTAACTCCAAGTTAGGATTGCACCCTGAGATTGACCAAACACACTTTACGGGGGGGGGGGGGGGCTTGTGCCGACCAAACTGTGCTGGCCTAACTGTGCCAGCCTAGGATTGTGCCCTCACTGTAATCAATCAATCACTGTAATCAATCAATCAATCAATCAATCAATCAATCAATATGGCCAATGACCAGGACAAATCACATAACAGTTCTCATTCCAAAAAAAGAACACATCAATTACTGTAGTATAATCTAGCTCACTATATTTTGTGTTTGATATTTCCAAACATGATCTATCAGATCCTAAAATAATGCATTGATAGGACATATTGAAGGGCTGCATTTTTATATAAAAGTATAATCAATAAATTAGAATCAATGCTACATTTTGTATTTGCTTCTGGAACAACAGCAAAAACCCTTGTTTTTTCCCTTAGCCAAGCAATAGCTAAAACAGTAAAAAACAGGCGCTGCTCTGGCTCCAGGTCAAGCTGGTCCTGAAAAATAACCAAAGATAATGGCTAACGGTAGCTAACCGCAGATATAGCTCAGCAAGGTTCTACTAACAGAACAAAAACAAAGATAGAAATAGTCTTAAGTGTCTAGTACAATGCTGATGCTAGGACTTATGCAATCAAATGTTTTTTCAAATTGCTAAAATGTTGTTTCCACTGTTATAACCTTGTGCTAAAATGTAATAATAACATAGCATGTTAGTCACATGTACTCTGCTAAATGCCAAATGCTAAAACATTGGTATAATCAATAATGTACAGTTCCGGGGTGGAACCTATAAAAATAGGTGGAACCCTAGATAGAATTGCACTGCCGTGATTTGTACAAAGAACAGATGCTCCTTTTTTTCCCCTTCAAAAAAAAAACATCCACTTGCTGCTGGAAAAGGTGCACATCTGTCACCCTCCCTCCTGCAACTTTTTGTGGATAAATTGAAAGGAACACACAAGGTTTAGAGCCAGATGCATTCCTTGCACCTGATACTTGGATATCTATAGACTTGTGAGATTCTGTCCCGCCAGCGCTGATTACAAACTTCCTTATCCTCTCTGCTGGCTGTAGACTCTGCTTAATCCCAGAGGCAGGTAATCCTAAAGCTCTACTGTTTATCTTCTGCTCACAATAAGAAAGGGATCTGATCTAGGGGCAAGGGTTGGCGATAACACCGAGCACAGGATGGAAGCAGAAATTGAGAAGTAGAGTCAGAGATGAATTACAATGCGGCTGCAAAGCTCTCTGCTTCCAAAACAGCTGCAGCCCAGGATGCTACACCATTTAGCGGGAGAAGCACACTGGGAGCAACACACTTGGAAAAGTGCATCGGGTCACTGAACCAAAATCTCTGCCATCTGCCTGTTCGCTTTCCGGTAGAGACAGAGCGCTGTGTTCTGTATGGCACACAGGAGCTAATTTCCATTAGGCTCAATTAATAGCTGAGCATGGGTATATTTTGGTTGCCATTAATGCGCACATGGAGCCAGGGCTGGATGCACTCTTTGAAACAGAAAGGCAGTCGCGGGGCTACCATTATGTCCACGGGAACAAAAGCAGCGATGGGATCTACAAATGAACAAGGGGAATGCTGGGCGGGGCGTAGGCGGGACTTCCGCTTGAGTGGCAGCCCATCCATAACGTTCCGCGGCTGCCCTGGCCTCGGGGGGGGCTCCTGCTTGCCGCGGGGCATAGATGAGGGTCGCGCTGGATGCCTGGGCGAGCAGCAGGGGGGTGCGCTAACCGGGGGCAGCCCTCGCGAGGCCAGGACAGCTGCGGAACACTACGGACAGGCAGCCAATCACGCGGAAGCCCCGCGTAAGTCCCACCAAGTGTTCCCCTTGTTCATTTGTAGATCCCATCACTGGACAAAAGCTCCAGGCATGGCACTCCTAAGCAGTGGTGTCATTCAAATGATTTAGGAACAGGAACTCACTTTTGATTGGCACTTGTCGGGAACCCGGAACCAGCCACGGAGCCCATTAGGATCTGGAACGCCCGTTCTGGTCCGTTCCCCCTGAATGACATCACTGCTCCTCAGGCTCCTGGTGGTGATGAAGCGCCTTGCCTTGCTGAGAGGCGAGTAGTTTCAGCCTTCCTGCCCACCCCTGCCATCATACAGCTCCGAAATGGAGACTGGCATGGCCTGGGGGTGGAGCGGAACCGTGCAAGGGGGCAGGGAAACAACAGAGGGGGTGGACCGCCTCCTCCTCTGTCCCTGACAATCTCTCTGGGACCCACCATGGAAGTGATACCATGGCTGCTGCTCTCCTGAGGATGCAGCAATAAGTGGGGTTGTTTCTCAGCCATTTTCCAGTAGCAAAGTGAATCAGAAAGGGGAAAAAATGCCTATTTACAACCATAAGAACATCAGAAGAGCCCCACTGGATCAGGCCAAAGGTCCATCGAGTCCAGCTTCCTGCGTCTCACAGCGGCCCACCAGATGCCTCAGGGAATACTCAAGACAACTAGATACTCTATACTAGATACCAAATAGATAGTAAATACTCAAGACAACATCTTGTTGCCACTCCCCTGCATCCGAGGTAGCCTACCTCTAAAGTAAGGAGGTTGCACTAACCAACATGGCCTGTAGCCTGCGATGGACTTTTCCTCCAGAAAAGCCATTTTAAAGGCTTTATCTTTTAAAGGTACAAAAGTGTTTCCTTTTATCTGTTCTCACTCTCCCAACACTCAGTGTTAGTGGATGTCCCCTGGTTCTGGTATTGTGATAGAGGGGAAAGAACCTCCCTCTATCCACTCTATCCCTCCCCTGCATAATTTTTTATGTCTCAATCAATTCCCCCCACAGGCACCTTTTTCTAGGCTGAAGAGCCCCAAAAGCTGTAGCCTTTCCTCATCTGTCATGTAGCGGGTATGCGGAGGTACGCGAGTACCCGTTCCTAGGATTAGGGCTGGCCCCGCTCATTCGCCCGCCCACTCGTCGACTTCGTCGGCACTCTGCTCCGCCCCCTGCAATGTTTGAATTGCCTGCACGTTTGAGTTGCCTGTATGTTCTCAGAGTGGAGCAAAGTGGGGAATCGGTAGCCCGTGTGGCCTACCGAGGAGGCGCGGTGGTTCCTGGGGGCGGTTCCTGGGTTCTGGCTATGACCTCACTTCCGGTGGGCGGGCCCTGACACAAGTGCCAGTCAAAAGTGAGTACCTGTTGCTAAATCATTTAGATGCCATTACTGCCCATAATCATTTTGCTTGTTCTCTAGATCCCCTGTATCTTTTTTGAGTTGTGGCGACCAGAACTGTACACAGTACTCCAGATGTGGCCTTACCTTCAACCTTGACACAACCTTACCACAACCTTACCATCAACCTTGACATAAGCAAAACAGCCACCCGGCCTTCCAGCACCCCCATCTTCCTTCATTTTCAATATGGCTGCTCTAGATGTTTTGCGACCCATGTGGAATTGGCTTGCGACCCACTGATGAGTTCCGACCCCAGTTTGGGAACCCCGGCTCCATTGTAATGGAGTGCAGAGTCCCAGCCAAGTCATCAACCAAGAGAGACCACAAGACAATTCTGATTGGTTGATAACACTACTGAAAATTATTGTTAAACATTGTGATACAGTTGTACCAAGTAAATCAATGAGCTCTCCTGAAAGATAAACCAAAGAAAGGACTGTCGTTTGAAAAATGCAAATAGTATTCAAGCCCTACTTTCTTTCATTTCTCATTTACACAGTAAGGCTTGAAACATTTCAAAACACTAGACTAGGAGGCACAAACTGGTATTATTTTAAGTTTATCAGTTGTCGCTGTGATAACGGTAATAAAAGTGAAGTGTCTCCCTTTACATCTACCTGCCAATTCTTCTTTGTGAAAACTCAGATCTTTGCATAGCAATTAGTTCCCAATCTGTCACTTTTGCACAGACAAAAGAAAATCACGCCGGCTCTAAAACTGGGTGTGTCTAGAGAGTTAAAAATATCTCTCTAAAAGTTTGAATGGATTGCCATGTTGATTTCTGGAAATCGAACAAGGAGAGATATCTGCTAGTATAGGCCTGTGTTGCTATTTGAAGTATCATCGAGCACGTGTCAGGAATTACCCAGTTGCCTTGCAGTGATGACTTTCAACTAGGAGCATCTGGGAGAAAAATAGCTCTGTTTCCATGAAATATATACTGATAATAACCTAAGAGCACAATCCTACCTGGAAGTTAGGCTGGCACAGTTTGACCAGCAAAGTTTGGCCAGCACAAGGGATACCGTAAAGTATGTTTGGCCCACTCTTGGAGTCCCAGAGGCCAGCACACAGACGTGCACCATCCTCCCTGACTCCGAGAGTGATCCAAATGCACTTGACGGTGTCCCTTGTGCCGGTCAAACTTTGCTGGCCTAACTATGCCGGCCTAACTTGAGGTTAGGATTGCACCCTGAAGCTGTGTGTCAGAACCCACTAGGTGAGACATGAGCCAATTTCAGGTGAGTCCCCATTCATTCAATGCGTATTTTATTTTTTAATGTGTTAGACTTGATTCTACCAGGATATGTGACAGCATTTGGGGAAATGATACAGATCTGTACGTTTAACAGGCTACTATGTCTATGCTTTTAATAATTAAAATCAATGGGGCTTACTCCTGGGTAAGTGTGGATAGGATTGTATCTTTGGGATGTCTGGGGAATTGAAAACAACCACCACAAATCAGCAATTGCTTGGGAGAGTCAGGAAAGTAATTTAAATCAATCAATCAACAGGTACTTATATACTGCT
This sequence comes from Lerista edwardsae, assembly GCA_029204185.1. NCBI lineage: Eukaryota > Metazoa > Chordata > Lepidosauria > Squamata > Scincidae > Lerista > Lerista edwardsae. The sequence continues at coordinate 1,052 of JAJKFI010039469.1, read as the reverse complement.
TTTCAACACGAAGTTCACAAAGCGGTTTACAGGCAAATAGTAATAATAATAAAGTTAAATGGCTCCCTGTCCCAAAAGGGCTCGCAATCTAAAAAAAGGCAGACCGCCAGCAACAGCCACTAGAAAGACTGCGCAGGGGTGAAGAGGGACAGTTACTCTCCCCCTGCTAAATATAAGAGGAACACCACTGGAAAAAGTGCCTCTTGTCCAGTTAGCAGGGGTTATAAATGTTTAAACATACTTATTTTAAACTTCTAATGTGTTTGATTTGTACATTGTATGGGAGTGTTAAACATTGCCCTGCTTGATGATGTCACTTTCTGCCATGACATCACTTCCGGTGGGTCCTGATGCAAAAAATAAGAATAAAATGGTTCCTGGTGCTAGAAGGGTTGAGAGCCACTAGCCTAAAGACATAGGGAAGCGTTTCTCAACGTTTGTCCCCCACCGTACCACTTTGGATGGTCCACCTATAGGAAATGCCACCGGAAGTAACAGGAGATCACCCGTTACTTCTAGACTGGGAAGCCAGCCACAACACAACAAGCTCCATAAGAGGCTCAGGACAGACAGGAGGACTTTCCCAAGCACACAAAAAGTGCATGCTGAAGCTCTGCCTGCCAAGTTGAGCCAGAGCTGTACTCAGCTGCAGTGTGCCTGGGATGGGGTGATGTCACCGCATCCCCTGTGCAGCCACCCCGCCCCATGTGTCACCCAGCTACACCTCCCCACCCCTGAACTTGTTCCATTTAAGAGCGACCAGAGTGCAAGAGAAGACGGGGAGCGAAAAGCATGCAGGTGTTTCCGCTCCACTGCGCCCAATTGCAGCCAATGCCTGCTGTGCTCAACTCCCTCTGCGGCACCGTCCCTACGCCTCTGAGCTGAGCTTCCTATTGCTTCTTACTGCATTGCATTGCTTGTCTCGCTGGCATGCGGTGGGGTCTGAGGCAGTGGTGCAATTCAAATGAATTAGCAACCGGTTCTATGACGTCATAGCCGGAGCCAAAAAAAAACCCCAAAGCCAGCCGAGGTCAGCGAGTGGGCGGGGCCCG
>JAJKFI010039468.1:0-16649 GCA_029204185.1 Lerista edwardsae | reverse complement strand
TATTATTATTATTATTATTATTATTATTATTATTATTATTATTATTATTATTATTATTATTTATTGTCATTGTGTTACACAACGAAATTCACTGACACCCGGAGACCAAACCAATACACACACTAAGTTCCCGACACTCCCCCCAACCCCCCATACCATCCACCCCCTAAAATTCCTCTTCTAAACACAAACATCCACATAATAGACAATTGTACAGTCCAACTGCCCCTATCTACTGATACTTAAGTTCATTGTTCAATGCTGTCATGGCTCTAGGGTAAAAGCTGTTTATAAAACGTGTCGTCCGAGTCTTGATGTTCCTATATCTTCTTCCAGAAGGCAACAGTTCAAAAAAGTTGTAAGCAGGATGAGAAGAGTCTCTAAGGATATTATGTGATTTCTTTAAACAGCGGGTGGCGAAGATGTCATCAAGGGTGGGTAGCTGAAGCCCGATGGTATACTGGGCCACTTTAATAATTCTCTGTAGTGCCTTTTTATCCCCTACAGAGCTACTCCCATACCATACTAAGATATTATATGTCAGGACACTCTCGATGGTACTACGATAATAGGCCAGAAGTAGACGCTGAGAAAAATTGATCCTTCCAAGCACCCTAAGGAAGTACAACCTCTTCTGCGCCTTCTTCACCAGCATATCGACATTTAATGTCCATGTGAGGTCCAGTGAGATGTAGGTACCCAAGAATTTAAAACTGCTAACCCTTTCCACCTCCTCACCATTTATATACAGAGGCAAATACGCATCTCTTTTTCTCCTGAAATCAATTATGAGCTCTTTAGTTTTTTTGGCATTGAGTGTAAGATGATTTTCTTTACACCACGATATCAGCCCTTGTACTTCCTTCCTGTACGCAGTCTCATTATTCTCATTGATAAGCCCCACCACCGTCGTATCATCTGCAAATTTAATAATAATATTGGTACTATCCAGTGCGGTGCAATCGTGTGTATACAGAGAATAGAGGAAGGGGCTCAGCACACAGCCTTGAGGGGCTCCTGTGCTTAATATTAAAGTAGAGGAGTAATGAGATCCCATCCTTACTGACTGTGGCCTGTTCGTCAAAAAATCCTTTATCCACATACAGATCTTCCGGTGTATGCCCAGGTTACACATCTTAAGAAACAGCCTACTAGGTAGTATAGTGTTAAAAGCCGAGCTGTAGTCCACAAATAACAGCCTTGCATAAGTACCTTGTTGTTCCAAATGCCGCAGTACCGTATGAACAACAATAGACACAGCATCATCTGTAGATCTGTTGCTCCTATAGGCAAATTGATATGGATCCAAAGTAGATGGAAGACTAGCCTTAACATAATTCAACACCAGTCTCTCAAAACATTTCATGATAACAGGTGTTAGGGCCACAGGTCTATAATCGTTAAGAGATGCCACTACAGACTGCTTAGGGACTGGTACTATAATAGATGTTTTCAAACAAGTTGGAACAGAACACAACAGCAAAGACAGGTTGAAAATATCTGTAAATACTCCAGCCAACTCTGCGGCACAGTCCCTAACAACTCGTCCCATAATTCCATCTGGTCCAGCTGCTTTATGAATATTGACCTTCTGAAAGGCCTGTCTCACGTCAGAAGTTTGCAATAGGAGGGGTTGTATGTCAGTGTTAGACATTGATGTTCTCTCAATTTCAAATGCCGGGGTGGTAGTTGTTCCTATTCCCACCTCAAAACGTTTGGTGCCTTGGAAAGAGTAAAGACTAAAAGGTGGGGTTTTGAGCTGTAAAATGAGTGAATAAAAATAGAAGATATTTAATAATTGTGACAATATGTGGGGAAGGGTGCAACCATGACAATATTTCAAGCATGCTTTCTATTTTCTTCACCTTATCAAGGGACTAGCCTTACCAGATTTGTATCCTCTCTTCTCTAAACACATCTCAAAAAGAGTAAACGAGATCCTATTCTCATTTTGCTCTGGCAGACAGTGTACTCTGCTGGTGTGCACTCTCAGAGTGCAATCCTATCCTGGAGTTAGGCCGGCACAGTTAGGCCAGCAAAGCTTGGCCAGCACAAGGGCCACCCTAAAGTGCGTTTGGACCACTCTCAGAGTCAGGGAGATTGGCGAAGTCTGTATGCTGGCCGCTCTGACTCCGAGAATGGGCCAAATATGCTTTACAGTGTCCCTTGGGCAGGCCAAACTTTGCCAGCCTAACTCCAGGTTAGGATTGTGCCCTCACACAAGTGTGGGAAAGCACTTTGCAATAGCACAACTTCTAACAGTGCCGGCAGGATGACCAGCCTTTGTTGCTGCCAGCGCTAAAAAAGACCTGCCAGATCAGGTAAGACACCTGCTACATTTTCTTTGCTCTCCTGGATAATCCCTTTCCCTTGATTTTTTTGATTTGAGGCTGCCTTTTCTCCTCTCACACAACACCAGAACCAGAGCACATACACTAATGTCAGGAGAGTTAGAACAAACAAAAGAAATTTTTTTTTTACCCAGCATGCAATTAGTCTGTGGAGCTCCTTGCCACAGGATGTGGTGACAGCATCTGGCCTGGATGCTTTAAAAAGTGATTGGACAGATTTATGGAGGAAAACTCCAACCCAGGTTACAAGCTATGAAGAGTATGTCCAGTCTAAATGCATCATGAGGGCTCGGTAGGAATTTTTTTCCTGTCATCTGAGTTGGCCAAGGATGGCAGTTTTTTTCACTTACCCCAGACTGGCAAAGTAGGAAAGTGTGTTCAGTAGTTTCATGATTTAAAAATAAAGCTTAACCCACTCTGTAGTCTGGCGTCTTCATTGGGGGGCACAAGGGTAAATAGGGTAAATGCCAGATGCAGGGGAATGACAGCAACATGCAAATATCTAGTTGTCTTGTGAGGCATCTGGTGGGCCACTGTGAGATGCAGAAAACTGGAATGGATGGGCCCTTGGCCTGATCCAGCAGGGCTCTTCTTATGTCTGTAAGGCCCAGATTGGGTTATTATTTACCTCAGAATTTTACCTCAGAATGCCAGATACAAGGGCGTAGCAACAGGATGCAGGCATCTTGTTGTCTCATGTGCTCCCTGAGGCATCTGGAGGGCCACTGTGAGATGCAGGAAGCTGGACTGGATGGGCCTTTGGCCTGATCCAGCGAGGCTGTTCTTATGTTCTTGTGCTTTCTACAATCTTGAATAAGCAGGGGCCTCAGTTTATTTTCCCCTCCCTCAGTGATTTTTTTCTGAAGAACGGCCTTTAGTCAAGAAGAAAGCCAGTATGGGCCAAAGGAAAAAAAAAAAGTATTGCATTTCAATTTGGCAGAGGCCTTCCTTCTGATATAGAAGCTTTTCTTGTGGGATTCTATTTTCTACATGGAAAAAAAACTGCTTTCAAGGAAGTGATTCTTCCACCCTCCACATTAAAACTGAGCTGGGGGAGTCTCGTAAGAGCACAGCACTGCAACAGAAGTTGAATCAACCCTGAGGAATGCCCGTCTTACTTTAGATGCTGTCCTAGAATACACCCCAGCAGAAAGCCTGTAACTAAATCACTTGTTCAAAGGGAAAGCAATTCAGCAAAAGTGAGAGGCAACTAAGCCAGTTTTGGCATGTTTTTGTGGTGGTGGTTCTCAAACCTTTTAGCACCAGGACCCACTTTTTAGAATGACAATCTGTCCGGGACCAACCAGAAGTGATGTCATAGACGGAAGTGCTGTCATTGCGATGCCAGAGCCTGCTGCTTTTCTGAGAATGCAGCAGTAAGTTGGGTTATTTCTCAGCCATTTTCCAATAGCGAAGTGAATCAGAAGGAAAAAAGCCAATTTACAACCTTGACACAAGCAAAATAGCCACACACACCTCCCCCTTTCCAGCATCCCATATTTTCAATATGGCTGCTCATCATTTAAAAAAAAAACATATTAAAACAAGTCTATTAGAATGGCATTGGTCTACTGCTCACAGTTTGAAATGCATAATCTAAGGGCACAATCCCAACCTGAAGTTAAGCCGGCATAGTTAGGCCGGTGAAGTTTGTCTGGCACAAGGGCCACCGAAAAGGGCATCTAGACCAGTCTTGGAGTAGGGGAGGATGGCACACGTCTGTGTGCTGGCCTCTCTGACTCAAAAAATGGTCCAAACACACTTTACAGTGGCCCTTGTACTAGCCAAACTTTGCTGGCCTAACTGTGCCAGCCTAACTCCAGGTTAGGATTGCACCCAAAATCACCTACGTATTTCATTTGATTTATAATGTGGTCTAATTTACCACCCTGTAATGCATAATCTAAACATAAAACATAGAGCTCGTGCCACTTAATAAAAAGAATGAGGGGGTCAAGACAGACGTTTTGAATTAAGTGTACCATTTGATCTTTAATGGCAACCACGAATAATTTATTTTTCACAAACTAAACTAGCAGGAGGGCACAGGCTCACCATGTTGTGCACAGAGGTTAATAAGCAGGGTGACCTTCTGGGCTCCTTTGCAACCATTAAATTGATAAATAGCGTGTTCCTCAATATTCAAAGCACAGCAATAGCCATACACATTGGTAGCTTATTCTCATAAAAGCGATGAGCACCTCAACGAGGTTGGCTGATTTATCTTATCCCATCTGGATTTTGAAATGGGACTGAATGCAAATGCCCTTATTGATTACATGCAGTGGTGTCATTCAAATGATTTAGGAACAGGAACAGGAACTCACTTTTGATTGGCACTTGTCGGGAACCCGGAACCAGCCACGGAGCCCGTTAGGATCCAGAACGCCCGTTCTGGTCCATTCCCCCTGAATGACATCACTGCCTTCGCCCCCCTAGGAATCCGGAGTCGCTCCCTTTAACCCTCTGAGTGCTGGCCAACCAAGAAGAAAAGCTCTTTGCAGAGGAATTGGGAGGGGGGAGGGGGGAGAGTGAAGTGGGCGGAGTCAGCCCTAATTTTAACTAGTGGACTAATTAACTAATTAACTAATTTTCCCCCGCGTTCCCCCTGCATGACATCACTGATTACATGTCTATTTCATCTTTCTTCCAAGCAACGCAAAGGGTAGACCATTAGATTCCCGGGCAGTCACCCATCCAGGCACTGTGACTAGGTTTAGGCCTACTTCAATGCACACAGGTCTTTGCATCTGGTGCCTTCATTGCACTCCGGGACTTGGTCAACATGCAATGAGTTCCATGCAATGAGTAGCCTGATCCAAACCCAAACTTGTGCTGGTGCAGCCCCCCTGTGCAGGTTCCCAAGAGCACAATCCTAACCTGTAGTTAGGCCAACCAAGTTAGACCAGCAAAGTTGAGCCAGCACAAGGGCCACCATAAAGTATGTTTGAACCACTTTAGAGTCAGAGAGACCAGTACAGGGACATGCGCCATCCTCCCTGACTCCAAGCGTGATCCAAACATGCTTTACGGTGGCCCTTGTGTGGGCCAAACTTTGCTGGCCTAACTGTGCTGGCCTAACTCCAGGTTAGGATTAAGACCCAAGTGCCACAAATGTACTGTATAGCACATTTGCGCGGACCCGGGAACAGGCCGCACCAGCACAAGGATGTGCACTGGCTAGCTGGTACCAGGTCCTAACCATTTTATCACCCAAGATCCACTTTTTAGGTATAAGAAGCTGTTGAGACCCACTTCCCCCAAGACCAGAAGTGATGTCATTAAGCAGGAAGTGACATAATTGTGCCAGCAGGGCTGGGAGTGAAATCATTGTTTTAATAAATCACACTTTTCAAATAAATCACATGTTGTACTCATAAGCTTCCACATTTGGGGAAATGGATGGAAAGTAAGTCAGAAAGAGCCTGCAAAACGCCTAATCTTGCCATTGCTTCATCTTGCAATAGCTAAGCAGTGTGATCAACCATGGGATCAGACCATGTGTTTCTAAAACGGTTTTCTGGGCATGTTCAGGTCCTTTACATGATGTCCATCAGAATTAATACTCAGCATCCAGGACAGTGCCTGTACAAAACATGTATGTAGTCTACCATAGGTTACCAGATGCAACAGCTGTTTTCAGGTATGTGGAAATATCTTGAAATTCGTTCTAAAACACATTCTTGTTCGGTGGTTTCCTGAAATGTTGCAAAAATGCAACTTTTAAAATGGTGCAGAAACACACCTATGGTAGAAAATGGGACTGAAACCCTATGAAAAATCAGAAAACCTGCGACCTCCCAGGGGGCTGCAACCAGTGGTGTCATCTACAAACAAGGAACGGGAATGGTGGGCAAGACTTGGGCGGGACTTCCGTGTGATTGGCAGCCCGCCCGTTTCGTTCCGCGGCTCCCCTGGCCTCGGGGGGGCTGCCCCCGGTTTGCGCGCCCCACCGCTGCTCACCCAGGCTCCGTCGCACCCCCACCCGTCTCCTCTGGCAAGCAGGCACCCCCCTGAGGCCAGGGCAGCCACGGAACGGGACGGGCAGGCAGCCAATCACGCGGAAGTCCCGCATAAGTCCCGCCCAGCGTTCCCGTTCCTTGTTTGTAGATGACACCACTGGTTGCAACCCCCAGGCTGGGAAACACTGTTCTAGAGAAAGCTCTCTCAGTAGCAGTAAAAGATCCTTGGGACTCAATCCTTCAGGTGCTTTGTTCCACAAATGTCAAACACAACTTCTGAAAGCAAGTTAATTCGGACCATTTCGGAAATTAATCTGAAACCATCTCGGCGAAAGAAAACTTAATTCATTTCAAATCTAAGGAAGAGCACTGGGTTCAGACTTCAATACAATTTTTATATCTCAAGAGACAGGCTGGTTGTAGTTACATGCGGAAATTACAAATATTTAACTGGGGCTGCAGATAGGAAGCAAGTCAAGGGCAACCAATCCATCAGGCTGCAAACAGAGACAGAAATAAAAGCTGCCAAGAATCTGGATTGACAGTCAGTTTCATTACTGTATTTGCCAAGGTTTCTAAGAACAGACCAAGCACCTCCATCTAATATGTGTCTCCTGATTGAATATTAGTTGTCACACTTGCGCTGTTCTGACAGTCTTCCCTGCCTGCAGCTTCAGAAAGGTAATATTCGCTGGTAAGAGTTCTAGTCATTCTCCTTTTTTATACAGCACATGAGTTCGATAATACAATAATGTTTCTGAATCAAGTGTGTGTAAATTATCATGAGCTCAATAATACAATAATATTTCTAAATCAAGAGTGTGCAATTTATCATTTTTTCCAGAGCTTCCCATAAAAAAACAAAACACAAATAGGGGAAGAGAGACAAAAACCACATTTATATATGAGGAAAGAAAGCTCAAGACCACCCAGCAAGATGGAGATCAGAAAACACACAGATTCATGCTAAGAACATAGGAAACAACCTGCGGCATCAGGCCAAAAGAATATCTAGTCCAGGGTTTCCCAAAGTGTGGGTCCAGACCCTCAGGTGGGTCATGAGCCCATGTGCAGTGGGTCATGCCCAGTGATGTCATTCAGGGGGAACGGACCAGAACGGGCGTTCCGGATCCTAACGGGCTCCATGGCTGGTTCCGGGTTCCCGGCAAGTGCCAATCAAAAGTGAGTTCCTGTTCCTAAATCATTTGAATGACACCACTGGTCATGCCTTCCCACCCACTCCTTGGTGTGTTTGGCTTGTAGTTGGAGCTGTTCTAGAAAGGGGTTCTGATCAAAATGACTTACAAAGTGCCTCTGTATTCAACAAAATTATATTCAGAAGCTGACACACAACTAAGAGTGCAATGCTAACCTGGAGTTAGGCTGGCACAGTTAGGCCAGCAAAGTTTGGCTGGCACAAAGGACTTCATAAAGTATATTTGGACCACTCACGGAGTCAGAGTGGCCAGCACACAGACATGCGCCATCGTCCCAGACTCCGAGAGTGGTCTGAACGCACTTTACATTGTCCCTTGTGCTGGCCAAACTTTGCTGGCCTAACTGTGCCGGCCTAACTCAAGGTTAGCATTGCGCCCTAAAAGTACGTGCATGTGAAATAACCAAACAAGCTCTTCAAACAAGACTATATACCAAATCACTGTAATGGGTACCAAATCCACAAACTAATCTTCTATCCATAGCTCTCTCAAAGTTCTACCCATAAGAAGCATAGTAATGCACCTTTGTCAACATTAATAAATCTGAGATAGGGCCGGTGGTGGAGGAGAAGGCCTTGGTCATATCCTAACCCCTATCCTGGGGCCTGAAAATCCTAAATGGGGCTAATCAGACTTGGAGCAATTTTGCTGCTGCAGATCTAAGTAGCCCTATTGGGCAAGCTGGGGCTCAACATGGGATAAGGAAACAAATATTCCCTTCCCACAGAGACTACAGGATGCCAGATGCTACCCCAGAATGCCAGACACAGGGGAGTGGCAATGAGATGAAAGGATCTTGTTATCATGTGTGTTCCCTGCGGTATCTGGTGAGCCATTGTGAGATACAGGAACCCGGACTAGATGGGGCTTTGGCTTGATCCAGCGGGACTCTTCTTATGAGACCAGCACCCTGCCCAACTTCAGCACTAGATAAGCTGTGGGCTGTTTAGCCCCACTGTGCTGACGCTGAATAGGATTGGGCCCTAAATTAAATGTGTAGCCCACAATACTGGAAAGGCTGCACATTTCCAGTTTAAGGTAAAGGTAAAGGTTTCCCCACAACCGAATGGTCTAGTCGTGACCGACTGTAGGGGGTGTTGCTCATCTCCGTTTCTAAGCCTGTAGAGCCGGCGTTTGTCCGAGGACAAGCTTCTGTGGTCTTGTGGCCGGCATGACTATACGCCGTAGTGCACAGAATGTGGTTACCTTTCCACCGAAGTGGTACTATTTATCTACTTGCATTTTTATGTGCTTTCGAACTGCTGGGTTAACAGGATTTCCAGTGTAGGATTGGTTAAAATAGTTTTTCGACCAAATCCTACAGCTCTATTCACACACATCATCTGCTTTCTCTCATCATCCAACCCATCTACTCTTCCTGACCATGTAGGTTTGGTGTGAATTTTCTTTCCCTACCCTCCCTCCTCTTCCATTTCTGATGCCACATTCATCTCAACTTTAACATATTAGACTATAAGCAATTTTAAATTTGAAGAAGTGTGACGGTGTAAAGAAGAAATGAGCATGGCTTCGTGCGGTGGAGAAAATGTCACGCCTGGCTCTAAAAATATATTGGACATCATCAACTTTATCGCCCTTATCTAAAACACATATTTTGCAAAACTGAAGCACAACTGTTGAGCTGCGTTTAAAATGAATGGCATTTGGGAAACTGTGTGAACTTTTTCTTTAAAGGTGTTTAACAATCGTTCCTGAACTTTATGTGGATGTGGTGGTAAGAGAGGGGGGAGACTTTTTGTAATTTCTAAGTTAAAAAGAAAAAAAAAACACCAGAGCAGCAATACAATTTGGCCATGAAGATGCCACTGAGATTTCGTGTGGAATGGAAATTATGTGTGGATTTACTTAGCATATTCATTCCTCACCTATATGCTACATGCTACCAGAGGGAATGCATAACAGGCTGTTTTTGTTAGGCGCCTGTTGTTGGCCTCCTCTATTTTTCAATAGATCCGTCAACCGGAACAAACACATGCTTTGTTTAGCGTCTCTGTAGAGTGTATGTTACAATGCTAATCCAGAGCCTCCCAATTGGTTTGACTTTGTGGTTTCTCATTCACTTAATGTTTGACGGAAGAGGGGAAATGTTGAACCTTTTGTTCTCCGCGCAGTAAAGAAGGGTTTGCCCAGGCAATCAGAAGGGGGGAAAAACGTGCCCATTTCCATTTAGTGCTATACCTGAGTTACCGTTCATCCAGCACAATTTGTGTGCTAGCAGTGCTTCCCAAACTGAGTGCTGCGGACAGGGGTGTTATGGGATGTTCACAGCTGCCTCTTTTTCCTGGCTGTCCTCCTTCCTGGCACCACCATCTTGGCTGGACTGATGGCACTGTTCTCACGAGATCTCACACTATTCTCACAAGATCTTGGGGGAACTAATGCTATTGAAAAGTGGTGTATAAATATCCTTATTACTTCTGTGCTGCTTCTTACTTACCTTACTGTGTAGTTGTACAGTTGGGTCCCCATATTCAGGGATCCTGTATCCATGGTTTTAATTATTAATAATTATTTCATAATTATTCAATTATGGATTGGGGGAGGGGCTCACCTTTCTTTACTCTTACTTTGGGTCACTAAAAAAACCTTCTTGTTTGGGGAAGGGGCAGGTGAGAATCTCACACTTAACACTTATTCCCTCTTATCCGTGGTTTCAGGTATCCGCGGTGGGGCCAGGAAACTCTGCCACGGATACTGGGGCACGCCTGTATTATTATGTGGATGGAATCTGCACACGTGTAGCACTTTGCATACTCAGAAACCACTCTAAAAATGCTCAGTATTATTATACTTTAGTTCAGGTCTAACTTGGTCGTTTTATCCTAGTGCCTAAAACTAGGCAGTTTTTTTGGCAGGAAAATTTATCCAGAGGTCGCACTGCCCTCCCAGTCTCCGCAGAAAGCCTCCTGCATGTCATCAACATGCATCAAAAGGGGTTTTGAGTTGTGTCTGAGAAGCTTACTGAGTTGCAGGCTCAGCAGCTGACTAAGACAAATAGGGAAGGCCCAGAGCGCAATCCTAACCTGGAGTTAGGCCGGCACAGTTAGGCCAGCAAAGTTTGGTCAGCACAAGGGAGACCATAAAGTGCGTTTGGACCACTCTCGGAGTCAAGGAGGTTGGTGCATGTCTGTGTGCTGGCCTCTGACTCTGAGGGAGCAACCCTAACCTGGCGTTAGGCTGGCACAACTTAGGCCAGCAAAGTTTGGATGGCACAAGGGACACTGTAAAGTATGTTTGGACCACTCTTGGAGTCAGACAGGCCAGCATGAGAGACATGCACCATCCTCCCCGACTCAACTGTGCCAGCCTAACTCCAAGTTAGGATTGCACCCTGAGATTGACCAAACACACTTTACGGGGGGGGGGGGGGGGCTTGTGCCGACCAAACTGTGCTGGCCTAACTGTGCCAGCCTAGGATTGTGCCCTCACTGTAATCAATCAATCACTGTAATCAATCAATCAATCAATCAATCAATCAATCAATATGGCCAATGACCAGGACAAATCACATAACAGTTCTCATTCCAAAAAAAGAACACATCAATTACTGTAGTATAATCTAGCTCACTATATTTTGTGTTTGATATTTCCAAACATGATCTATCAGATCCTAAAATAATGCATTGATAGGACATATTGAAGGGCTGCATTTTTATATAAAAGTATAATCAATAAATTAGAATCAATGCTACATTTTGTATTTGCTTCTGGAACAACAGCAAAAACCCTTGTTTTTTCCCTTAGCCAAGCAATAGCTAAAACAGTAAAAAACAGGCGCTGCTCTGGCTCCAGGTCAAGCTGGTCCTGAAAAATAACCAAAGATAATGGCTAACGGTAGCTAACCGCAGATATAGCTCAGCAAGGTTCTACTAACAGAACAAAAACAAAGATAGAAATAGTCTTAAGTGTCTAGTACAATGCTGATGCTAGGACTTATGCAATCAAATGTTTTTTCAAATTGCTAAAATGTTGTTTCCACTGTTATAACCTTGTGCTAAAATGTAATAATAACATAGCATGTTAGTCACATGTACTCTGCTAAATGCCAAATGCTAAAACATTGGTATAATCAATAATGTACAGTTCCGGGGTGGAACCTATAAAAATAGGTGGAACCCTAGATAGAATTGCACTGCCGTGATTTGTACAAAGAACAGATGCTCCTTTTTTTCCCCTTCAAAAAAAAACATCCACTTGCTGCTGGAAAAGGTGCACATCTGTCACCCTCCCTCCTGCAACTTTTTGTGGATAAATTGAAAGGAACACACAAGGTTTAGAGCCAGATGCATTCCTTGCACCTGATACTTGGATATCTATAGACTTGTGAGATTCTGTCCCGCCAGCGCTGATTACAAACTTCCTTATCCTCTCTGCTGGCTGTAGACTCTGCTTAATCCCAGAGGCAGGTAATCCTAAAGCTCTACTGTTTATCTTCTGCTCACAATAAGAAAGGGATCTGATCTAGGGGCAAGGGTTGGCGATAACACCGAGCACAGGATGGAAGCAGAAATTGAGAAGTAGAGTCAGAGATGAATTACAATGCGGCTGCAAAGCTCTCTGCTTCCAAAACAGCTGCAGCCCAGGATGCTACACCATTTAGCGGGAGAAGCACACTGGGAGCAACACACTTGGAAAAGTGCATCGGGTCACTGAACCAAAATCTCTGCCATCTGCCTGTTCGCTTTCCGGTAGAGACAGAGCGCTGTGTTCTGTATGGCACACAGGAGCTAATTTCCATTAGGCTCAATTAATAGCTGAGCATGGGTATATTTTGGTTGCCATTAATGCGCACATGGAGCCAGGGCTGGATGCACTCTTTGAAACAGAAAGGCAGTCGCGGGGCTACCATTATGTCCACGGGAACAAAAGCAGCGATGGGATCTACAAATGAACAAGGGGAATGCTGGGCGGGGCGTAGGCGGGACTTCCGCTTGAGTGGCAGCCCATCCATAACGTTCCGCGGCTGCCCTGGCCTCGGGGGGGCTCCTGCTTGCCGCGGGGCATAGATGAGGGTCGCGCTGGATGCCTGGGCGAGCAGCAGGGGGGTGCGCTAACCGGGGGCAGCCCTCGCGAGGCCAGGACAGCTGCGGAACACTACGGACAGGCAGCCAATCACGCGGAAGCCCCGCGTAAGTCCCACCAAGTGTTCCCCTTGTTCATTTGTAGATCCCATCACTGGACAAAAGCTCCAGGCATGGCACTCCTAAGCAGTGGTGTCATTCAAATGATTTAGGAACAGGAACTCACTTTTGATTGGCACTTGTCGGGAACCCGGAACCAGCCACGGAGCCCATTAGGATCTGGAACGCCCGTTCTGGTCCGTTCCCCCTGAATGACATCACTGCTCCTCAGGCTCCTGGTGGTGATGAAGCGCCTTGCCTTGCTGAGAGGCGAGTAGTTTCAGCCTTCCTGCCCACCCCTGCCATCATACAGCTCCGAAATGGAGACTGGCATGGCCTGGGGGTGGAGCGGAACCGTGCAAGGGGGCAGGGAAACAACAGAGGGGGTGGACCGCCTCCTCCTCTGTCCCTGACAATCTCTCTGGGACCCACCATGGAAGTGATACCATGGCTGCTGCTCTCCTGAGGATGCAGCAATAAGTGGGGTTGTTTCTCAGCCATTTTCCAGTAGCAAAGTGAATCAGAAAGGGGAAAAAATGCCTATTTACAACCATAAGAACATCAGAAGAGCCCCACTGGATCAGGCCAAAGGTCCATCGAGTCCAGCTTCCTGCGTCTCACAGCGGCCCACCAGATGCCTCAGGGAATACTCAAGACAACTAGATACTCTATACTAGATACCAAATAGATAGTAAATACTCAAGACAACATCTTGTTGCCACTCCCCTGCATCCGAGGTAGCCTACCTCTAAAGTAAGGAGGTTGCACTAACCAACATGGCCTGTAGCCTGCGATGGACTTTTCCTCCAGAAAAGCCATTTTAAAGGCTTTATCTTTTAAAGGTACAAAAGTGTTTCCTTTTATCTGTTCTCACTCTCCCAACACTCAGTGTTAGTGGATGTCCCCTGGTTCTGGTATTGTGATAGAGGGGAAAGAACCTCCCTCTATCCACTCTATCCCTCCCCTGCATAATTTTTTATGTCTCAATCAATTCCCCCCACAGGCACCTTTTTCTAGGCTGAAGAGCCCCAAAAGCTGTAGCCTTTCCTCATCTGTCATGTAGCGGGTATGCGGAGGTACGCGAGTACCCGTTCCTAGGATTAGGGCTGGCCCCGCTCATTCGCCCGCCCACTCGTCGACTTCGTCGGCACTCTGCTCCGCCCCCTGCAATGTTTGAATTGCCTGCACGTTTGAGTTGCCTGTATGTTCTCAGAGTGGAGCAAAGTGGGGAATCGGTAGCCCGTGTGGCCTACCGAGGAGGCGCGGTGGTTCCTGGGGGCGGTTCCTGGGTTCTGGCTATGACCTCACTTCCGGTGGGCGGGCCCTGACACAAGTGCCAGTCAAAAGTGAGTACCTGTTGCTAAATCATTTAGATGCCATTACTGCCCATAATCATTTTGCTTGTTCTCTAGATCCCCTGTATCTTTTTTGAGTTGTGGCGACCAGAACTGTACACAGTACTCCAGATGTGGCCTTACCTTCAACCTTGACACAACCTTACCACAACCTTACCATCAACCTTGACATAAGCAAAACAGCCACCCGGCCTTCCAGCACCCCCATCTTCCTTCATTTTCAATATGGCTGCTCTAGATGTTTTGCGACCCATGTGGAATTGGCTTGCGACCCACTGATGAGTTCCGACCCCAGTTTGGGAACCCCGGCTCCATTGTAATGGAGTGCAGAGTCCCAGCCAAGTCATCAACCAAGAGAGACCACAAGACAATTCTGATTGGTTGATAACACTACTGAAAATTATTGTTAAACATTGTGATACAGTTGTACCAAGTAAATCAATGAGCTCTCCTGAAAGATAAACCAAAGAAAGGACTGTCGTTTGAAAAATGCAAATAGTATTCAAGCCCTACTTTCTTTCATTTCTCATTTACACAGTAAGGCTTGAAACATTTCAAAACACTAGACTAGGAGGCACAAACTGGTATTATTTTAAGTTTATCAGTTGTCGCTGTGATAACGGTAATAAAAGTGAAGTGTCTCCCTTTACATCTACCTGCCAATTCTTCTTTGTGAAAACTCAGATCTTTGCATAGCAATTAGTTCCCAATCTGTCACTTTTGCACAGACAAAAGAAAATCACGCCGGCTCTAAAACTGGGTGTGTCTAGAGAGTTAAAAATATCTCTCTAAAAGTTTGAATGGATTGCCATGTTGATTTCTGGAAATCGAACAAGGAGAGATATCTGCTAGTATAGGCCTGTGTTGCTATTTGAAGTATCATCGAGCACGTGTCAGGAATTACCCAGTTGCCTTGCAGTGATGACTTTCAACTAGGAGCATCTGGGAGAAAAATAGCTCTGTTTCCATGAAATATATACTGATAATAACCTAAGAGCACAATCCTACCTGGAAGTTAGGCTGGCACAGTTTGACCAGCAAAGTTTGGCCAGCACAAGGGATACCGTAAAGTATGTTTGGCCCACTCTTGGAGTCCCAGAGGCCAGCACACAGACGTGCACCATCCTCCCTGACTCCGAGAGTGATCCAAATGCACTTGACGGTGTCCCTTGTGCCGGTCAAACTTTGCTGGCCTAACTATGCCGGCCTAACTTGAGGTTAGGATTGCACCCTGAAGCTGTGTGTCAGAACCCACTAGGTGAGACATGAGCCAATTTCAGGTGAGTCCCCATTCATTCAATGCGTATTTTATTTTTTAATGTGTTAGACTTGATTCTACCAGGATATGTGACAGCATTTGGGGAAATGATACAGATCTGTACGTTTAACAGGCTACTATGTCTATGCTTTTAATAATTAAAATCAATGGGGCTTACTCCTGGGTAAGTGTGGATAGGATTGTATCTTTGGGATGTCTGGGGAATTGAAAACAACCACCACAAATCAGCAATTGCTTGGGAGAGTCAGGAAAGTAATTTAAATCAATCAATCAACAGGTACTTATATACTGCTTTTCAACACGAAGTTCACAAAGCGGTTTACAGGCAAATAGTAATAATAATAAAGTTAAATGGCTCCCTGTCCCAAAAGGGCTCGCAATCTAAAAAAAGGCAGACCGCCAGCAACAGCCACTAGAAAGACTGCGCAGGGGTGAAGAGGGACAGTTACTCTCCCCCTGCTAAATATAAGAGGAACACCACTGGAAAAAGTGCCTCTTGTCCAGTTAGCAGGGGTTATAAATGTTTAAACATACTTATTTTAAACTTCTAATGTGTTTGATTTGTACATTGTATGGGAGTGTTAAACATTGCCCTGCTTGATGATGTCACTTTCTGCCATGACATCACTTCCGGTGGGTCCTGATGCAAAAAATAAGAATAAAATGGTTCCTGGTGCTAGAAGGGTTGAGAGCCACTAGCCTAAAGACATAGGGAAGCGTTTCTCAACGTTTGTCCCCCACCGTACCACTTTGGATGGTCCACCTATAGGAAATGCCACCGGAAGTAACAGGAGATCACCCGTTACTTCTAGACTGGGAAGCCAGCCACAACACAACAAGCTCCATAAGAGGCTCAGGACAGACAGGAGGACTTTCCCAAGCACACAAAAAGTGCATGCTGAAGCTCTGCCTGCCAAGTTGAGCCAGAGCTGTACTCAGCTGCAGTGTGCCTGGGATGGGGTGATGTCACCGCATCCCCTGTGCAGCCACCCCGCCCCATGTGTCACCCAGCTACACCTCCCCACCCCTGAACTTGTTCCATTTAAGAGCGACCAGAGTGCAAGAGAAGACGGGGAGCGAAAAGCATGCAGGTGTTTCCGCTCCACTGCGCCCAATTGCAGCCAATGCCTGCTGTGCTCAACTCCCTCTGCGGCACCGTCCCTACGCCTCTGAGCTGAGCTTCCTATTGCTTCTTACTGCATTGCATTGCTTGTCTCGCTGGCATGCGGTGGGGTCTGAGGCAGTGGTGCAATTCAAATGAATTAGCAACCGGTTCTATGACGTCATAGCCGGAGCCAAAAAAAACCCCAAAGCCAGCCGAGGTCAGCGAGTGGGCGGGGCCCG
>JAJKFI010039467.1:10151-41936 GCA_029204185.1 Lerista edwardsae | reverse complement strand
TTCTTCTTCTTCTTCTTCTTCTTCTTCTTCTTCTTCTTCTTCTTCTTCTTCTTCTTCTTCTTCTTCTTCTTCTTCTTCTCTTAATAGGCCAAGTGGGTCCTGCCTCACAGTTTGAGAAATGTTGGGTTAGGCTTAGAATGAGTGACTTGCCAAAGCCCATCCATTCAGCAGAAGAACCCCAGATCTAACATTCTGTGTCCAAACTTAGTGGTGATATACGCATTCCATCACAATGTCTTCCATACTAGTCTACTACCACTAGGGGTCACTGCCCATTTGCAGGAAAGTGCCCATTTGTCGCTTGTCCTAGCTCCTGCCAACCTAGCAGTTTGTAAGCACCTAAATGCAAATAAATGGGTACCATTTCGGTGGGAAGGTAACGGCGTTCCGTGCACTATGGCGCAGAGTCATGCTGGCCACATGACCATGGAAGCTTGTCCTCGGACAAAACGCTGGCTCTACAGGCTTTGAAACGGAGATGAGCACCGCCCCCTACAGTCGGTCATGACTAGACCATTCGGTCGTGGGGAAACCTTTACCTTTATAGTTCCTTTATGCTGGAACCAGTGGTGGGATTCAAATAAATTAACAACCGGTTCTATAACATCATAGCCGGAGCAAAAAAAAAACCAAAGCCAGCCAAGGTAAGCGAGTGGGCGGGGCCCGGCCATTTAACAACCGGTTCTATAGAACCTGGGCGAACCCCCTGAATCCCACCACTGGCTGGAACGCTAGCTCCAGAAGAACAAGGGCCGCAGAGGATTGGGGTTTTAGTAGGTCAAAGCTTTGACTAGTCTCCTTAGAGCAGTGTTATTCAAACTGTGGGTCGGGACCTACTTGGTAGGTTGTGACCTAATGGTGGGTCATGGAAAACTGGAAGCAGCCATCTTGGAAACTGCAGACCTTACTCTTGTTATATTCCTTTTGTGAGTGTTAACAGTTTGAATTTTCACATGAGGGTTTTACAAAAAAAATGTTTTAGTTGTTCTTTTACATGATATTTTGTCCTCACCTTGCTTTCTGTCAGGGATATTTCACGCTTGTAGAATTGCTGCAGTCCAAAATGCCAATTTGTATTTCAGGAGTGTCATTTGATTATGTCACAATAACAGCACTTCCTGCTTGTTGATGTAACTTCCAGCTATGGCATCACTTCCAGGTTAATGACATCACTTCCAGTGTGTCCCAACATGAGTGGAATTCTAAAAAGTGGGTCCCAGTCTAAAAAGTTTGAATACCACGGCCTTAGAGGCTTCTCCTGTGTCCCCTCCTCCCTCCCATTAGAAAAGCAACTGGAATTCCTCTCATGTACAGCTTTCTATATTTGACTGAGACAGCTACTGAACTGGTAGAGAATTCTGACATGATACCAAGTACATGACAGTACAATTGCTATTCTAATCCCTATAATATGTCATTATAAGTAATTAACTGTTATAATTAGAATGAGTACTTGTGGTTCTAAAGAAGTTTTATAAGAAAGTGGGAAGCACTTTTGTGCACTGAAGCTTGCCTTTGAAGCAAATACAATTGACTGAGCATTCCAGCACAGCTGATAAGGACAGAGGGTGAAGTGGGGTGCCCAGATGTTAGTAAAATATTCAATCAGGCAGGACATTGGACCTTGTTTGCTTAAGATCAAGCCCAAGGGTGCTTGTGTGTTTCCTCTGCATGATGACTGTAGTGAGAGGTACACCTTAACCTCTAGGAATGTGCTCCAGTCACTGAGCCTGGGTCGAGTCACGAGTCAGTGACCCTGAGACTCAATTGAGCTTGCGAGTTATAGTGCATGCCACTGCAACTCAACTTGTGGAAATTTTTGAGTCATTTTGACTCGAGGTCCCAAGTCATTTCGAGAAACAAGTCAAGTTCTTGAGCAAAAACAAAACAAATGTCAATGTTAAATGTTCCTTCTCCCCTCAACCACCCACCCCAGCCTTGTCTCCTAGAACCATGTCTGCTGCTGCTGTTGGTCTGAAGGACGGTTTCTGGATCGCCCACAAGGTCTTTCTGGGTGACACAGAAGCAACAGGAAAAAGTCAGGACTCGAGTCAACGTAAGCATTGTTTGCAGTGGTGAGATTCAGCCAGTTCTCACCTATTCTGCAGAACCGGTCGCTAATTTGAGGTTGGGAGAGGGAAGAAAGGCAGTGGCTGCCCTGAAGGCCGCCTTGAAGGACATAGAACCGATTGTTAATTTATTTGAATCCCACCACTGATTGTATGTATAAACAAGCACATACACACTAAAGAGAGTCAGGACTCAAGTCAAATTTGAGTCAGGACTCTTTTCTGAGTCATTAACTCTGAGACTTGAGTTGGATCCAAGTCAGTGATATCTGTGATTCAAGTTAACACATCAAGAAAAAACAGCATGTTTGTGACTTGAGACAAGTCGCAATGACTCGAGTGCCTATCCCTGTTAACCTCCCTTTAATATACAACAGCATGACTGTGGGGTCTGTTTTTATGTGTGTGTTGTTTTTTTTTTGTAATTAGGTTTTGGTATATCTTTGCACAATAGTCACATGTTCTTACTTATAATGGGTATGCTAGTATGTACAGTATTGTGATAAAGCTAATCAAGGAGCTGAGCAGCAGAAAAGTGTGGATGCAGATGCATGCTGGGTAGAATGTGTAATGTTTGGCAAGGAAGGTTGAGGAAAGCACTTCTCAAGCTTACAACCACCTGAGATGCTCATCATCTCCAAGGTTTTATTGTGGAAACAAAATAATCAGGTAACACAAAGAGCAGTGTCCATTACCACAACAAAGACTTAAATTGACACTCTTGGGATCGTTAAATGTCCTTTCTGGTGGAGAATAAAAATAGAGTTTCTTGAACAGTGTTGATGGAGTTCTGCTAAGCCCTTCCCAGCTGGAGGACCAGTTTACGGGAAGCTTATGCTAAAATTGTTTCTGCAAAGCCTCACTAACCCTACTTTACTACCTTCCTTCATTTCACCTGCGCAGCGCAATCCTACGGACCACGCGGTGTCAGTGCAACAGGGTTGTGCCGATGCTGCGTGGTTAGTGCTGACACAGGGGTGCCAATCAGCACCCCAGTGTCAGCGCTAAGGCACAGTGCCCGCACAGCGCCTCCCTAGCGTTGGCCAAAGCCAACCAGCACAAGGGAGGCGCCATGACAGGGTGGCACAGGGATTGGGCGAGGGAGGGAGAATGTGGGCGGGGGGAAGGCGGGATGTGGGCGGGCTTGAGAAGCGGCCATACGGCTGCATCCTGAGTTCATTTGGGAGGCCATGCGGCCCCGATTCGGGCCACGCGGTCTCCTCGGATCTGCACCTGTTATTTAGCGGGCGCAGATCTGAGGAGCGCATAGGGGAGGCTGGAGCCTCCAGCCTCCGCCCACCCAACTTCGGATATGACGCTGGCCGGCCGGCCTTGCCAATCCGGCACTGGGTAGGATTGCACCCTTATTCATGCCAATCTGTCTTTCAAAATGAGAGAAAACCAACAAATTAAGGCCATGAGGCACAGCCAGCCCCCCAATTTCAGTCTCCCAACGGAATAATTGTGTTTGCTTTATGCCAGACAACGAACACATCCAGGGAACAATTTCGTGCCATGATTGGATTCTAGTGACTCTATTAGTATAGTTTTAATAAAGAATAAATTGAGAAAATTAAAAAAAAAGTAATTAAATTGTGGAATTTCGCACAGTGAACAGTAAATAAACTCTGTGAAATCTAAATCAGCGGTGTGGTAATATATTTTGAGTAAAAGTGGGACAAATGCACTAAGACCTCTCTGCGCATGAGTGCACCAAATTCTGACCTCCTTATCCCTCTTTTTCCCATTACCTGGGTTCAGAAAGGAAGAGGGCAACACAGAGTGTAGAGTGGTGGAGTAGAGTTCTCACGCGCGCGCGCACACACACACACACACACACACACACACACACACACACACACGGTGCTTTCGAGCCTGATGAGTGCTTGCAACTTGAGAGGCCATGTGTCTAAATCAGTGGTTCCTGAATCCTTACTACCAGCAACAGAGGTGACCTCTAATGCACCATCAGTGGTGGGGCAAAGGCAACAAGGGATGGGGTTGCAGTGCTGGGCTTTGCCCCAGACTTCTTAGGAACATGGGATTGCATTGAAAGGCAACATTTCCTCCAATTGAGTTTTCTTCTGGAGCTGTCCTGGGAGAAACGAATCTGGGGAAGGTGCTGTAGAGACAAAAGCATCAGGTGGAGGCACATCCCACAAGGCCTGTTGGCCCCTTTAGAGATGCGGCACCCCATTTCACGCCTGAAGAAGGCAGACCCAGACTTAAACCTATGAAGCTATCGCTTTGAGTCTGAATGAATGAATGAAGTCTGCCTAGTTGTGATGCTACTCAGTGCCTATCTCATACCTTCTCTGCTACTCTCCCATTAACTACTTCTGTGGGATCATCTGTTCATGTTTTATTATTATTATTATTATTATTATTATTATTATTATCATTATTATTATTATTATTATTATTATTATTATTATTATTATTATTATTATTATTTTCCAGCAAGTTCCTTGTGTCTGGTGACTTTTCCCCCTCTGGATAATGAGAAATCTCTGCTGGCCCAGTCTGACTAATTGAAATGAATGTTTGTCCGTGGAGCAGTGAGTTGAGAGGACAAGAGCCCCCAATTTTGCACGTATCCCAGATCCCTTTTAGGGATGTGGTGGCGCAATGGGTTAAACCGCTGCTACTGGGCTTTCCGACCGGAAGGTTGGGAGTTCAAGACTGCGCGACGGAGTGAGCTCCCGTTGCTTGTCCCAGCTCCTGCCAACCTAGCAGTTCAAAAGCACCTAAATGCAAGTAGATAAATAGGGACCAGTTCGGTGGGAAGGTAACGGCGTTCCGTGCACTACGGCGTAGAGTCATGCCAGCCACATGACCACGGAAGCTTGTCCTCGGACAAAACGCCGGCTCTACAGGCTTAGAAATGGGGATGAGCACCGCCCCCTACAGTTGGTCACGACTAGACCATTCCGTCGTGGGGGAACCTTTACGTTTACCTTACATATCCCTTTAGAATTGGGCCCTCTAAATACACCACCTCCTCATGCACCCCTCCTTCTGCTTGGAGGTCTGGAATGCCTTTGTCTCTTTGCGCAGCCCTCCCTTATCACTGCCCTTCACCCAGCTCCTTAAGCTGCCTCTTTGCTCGTGTTTGGAGATAGAGCAAAGGACTCCACAGAAAAGGGCACAGTCCCTAGAAGAGCAACCAACACATCATCAGACCACCTGGCGACACATGGCAAGACTGGATGATGCATTTGTCTTGCTGGCAGGCCCGAAGTAGCTGTCAGTGCTGAACATGTGGCCTGGTCCTATTTGGAATTCATGCTCCAGCACTGCAAGGGCCTTCATGGCGGCGCGAAAGCTGGGCCACCGCCGCACACTGCCAGGCGGCTTCTGCAAATGGTGAGCGGCGTGGCTTGCGTGGCAATGGCTCCTGGAGGCGGAGTTGGAGCAGGCTCTGATTACGCTTGGGCGGGGAGGGAACAGAAGACATCACTGGTCCCTCCGCTCAGCCTCACCACGCCCCCTGCTTCCAGAATTATTCCCTTTCATAGCATGAAGGCGGCAAGGGTGGGTGGGAGGGTGCCCACAGCAGATGCTACACCACGCTCCATTGGCACAATGCCTCTGCCTGGAGGTTCCAGTGCTCTACATGAGTTGGTGGCAATGGGAACTGGGCAGTGGGTGGATGGGGACTAGACGGGGCAGGTTCGGTGGCAGCAGCACCCACCAAACCCAAACCAGCGGCGTCATGCAACCAGAACACTGGACGGGAGGAACGGGTGAGCGGCAGGGGCGGGGAAGACGGCGAAAAGAAGCGGTACGCAATGGGCGGGCTGCCACTCACCTGTTCCTCCCGCCCAGCGTTCCGGCTGCATGACGCCACTGACCCAAACCCCCTTCTTGGGCTCTCTCCGCCTTCATGGGTTCCTGTAGACCTGCGCCAGCAATAATGCTGTCTCAGTCCAAGTAGACCCACTGGGCCAGCTGGAGCTTGCCCAGAGCAAGGGGCAAGTGTTGCCTTGGCCCAAGAAATGCAGCTGCCTTGACCTACTGGGCCATTGGCCCCGGCTCCCCATCAGGGCTGCAGTCCTATACATAGGGTGGCATATGGTGGCAGGCTTTTTGCAAGGGTCCCACGGCTCCCCAGCAGTGATGGGATCAGCTAACGACTCGGGGGAACGCTGGGCGGGCAGCAGGAAGGCTGGGCGGGACTTCCGGGTGATTGACAGCCCATCCGTCCGGGTCCGCTGCCCGCCCGCCTGCTGCATGGGCTGCCCCCGGGTGGCATGCCCTGCCGCTGTGCGCCCTGGCACCCGGGGGCCCCCACCCATCTCCCCCGGTGAGCGGGCGCCCCCTCCGAGGCCAGGGCAGCCCGTGTGGCGGGCGGGCAGGCGGCGGACCCGGACGGACGGGCTGTCAATCACCTGGACGTCCCGCCCAGCCTTCCTGCTGCTCACCCAGCGTTCCCCTGAGTCATTAGCTGATCCCATCACTGCCCCCCAGGCTGGTTTCAATGGTTTTCCAGAAAGCCACAGCTCACAGTTAAAGATTCACAGTTTGGGGGATCACTGCACCTGAACTGATTTTGGAAGGAGAGAGCTCAAAAAGCGATGCTGCTTTCTCTCACAACACTCCCCTGCGTAGGATGCATCGTAGGGTATGCAGCATGCAAATAGAAGCAGCATCTCATGGCCGGGGTGTGTGTCAAAGAATTCCAGTCCTGGTCCTCTTCAAAGGCCAGCGTGGAGATTAATCACCTTAGTCGTAGCATGTATCCAGCAGTAAAAGGCAGGGAGATTTAAAGAGGAGGAACTGCATTCAAACGTTTGAGGGGGGAAAAAACACTGCGAGAGGAGAAACAGCCTACAGCAGGGATGTCAAATATAAGGCGGGGGCCAGATGTGGCCTACAGAAGCTCTTTATTTGGCCCTATGCTGTCCCATCCATACCATCTACTGCTCTTAGCTGCTGAGCTGTGCTGGTGTGTCACTGCTGAAAGGGCAGTCCACATGATAATTGGGTTGTCCCATATCTTGAAAATATGATTCAGAAGAGCTATTTTCTCTTGTGGCTAATGAGTTCCTAAGTGAGAAAAAGTGCTTATTTCTGGTCACAAACTGATTAAGAAGGCAAAGTTTGGCTGGCACGTGGGCTACCATAAAGCACATTTGGGCCACTCCCGGAGTCAGGGAGGATGGTGCACATCTGGAAGCTGTCTTCTCTGACTCCAAGAGTGCTCCAAAAGCACTTTACGGTGTCCCTTGTGCTGACCAAACTTTGCTGACCTAACTGTCCTGGCCTAACTCCAGGTTAGGATTGCGCCCTTAAAGACATCACTTCCTGCTTAATGACCTCACTTCCGGCTCTCAGCAGGCATCATAAATGCTGTCCAGTCTGCTGTATGAAGTGAGCCTGACACTCCTGGTCTACAGTGAAAACACAGCACAGGTTAAAATGTCCGGAAGCACAAAGTAGTGGTCCCATTCAAAACAGAGAGAATAATACACAACAACTAGGCCGAGTGAAATTTTTTGCTAGGATATATGCACTATCATTGCACACTGAATCAAGCTCTTGGGGCAGTGCAAAGTAGCAAAGAAAAGGTCTTTCTTTTCTGGAGAAAAAGCAGCTAACAGTTGTCATACATTACGAAAAGAATGTTTAGTATCCTCTGCTTGCCTCCATTCAAACTGGTGATCATTTAAGGGGAACTATGGCACTCAAGGTGTCAGAAGCGATTTTCTAATGCTACCACTCAAGGAGCTAGAGATACAAACCCTGCCCTCATTCACTGTCTCACACCTCAAGCCTATTTGTTCCATAGTAAATCTTCCTGAGTTCAACTAAACTATCAAGAGCGCAATCCTAACCTGGAGTTAGGCTGGCACAGTTAAACTAGCAAAGTTTGGGCAGTACAAGGGCCACCGTAAAGCGCACTCTCGGAGTCAGGAAGGATGGCGCATGGCTGTGACTTGGCCTCTCTGAGAGTCAACCAAACATACTTTACGGTGTCCCTTGTGCTAGCCAAACTTTGCTGGCCTAACTGTGCCAGCCTAACTCCAGGTTAGGATTGTGCCTGAAATAAAAATTGAATTGGCCTTGGCACTATCTTTCAATGGCAACAGTGGATGCATTGAAATACAAACACTGAAATAATCTTGGTGTGAAAATCTGTGGTTTTTCAACTTATACAGAAATTGTGTGTGTGTGCGTGTGCGCGCGCGCGCGTGCGTGTGTGTGTGTGTGTGTGTGTGTGTGTGTGTGTGAGAGAGAGAGAGAGAGAGAGAGAGAGAGAGAGAGAGAGAGAGAGCAGCTTCATCTACATAAAGAGTGCAATCTTTAAATGTACTGATGCCACAACAATTATGTCAAATTAGGGAATCTCATCTACTGCGGAATGTGAAAATCTCTATTATGGGTGAGAAGTCATGCATTATGCATTTAAGAAGGTATCAACACACTGTCTTGCATTACCAGATGAAAGAAAGGTGATAATTAGGAGAATTAAACTTGCCATATTTATTCCTTGTGAAGCGCCTTGTTGGTAGGTAAGTAGATGCACATTTCCTTAACCTTTAATGAAAATTCAGTGAATGCCTTCAGGGAAGGGAACTCAACAACTTTTTTTTTTAATTCACTATAACCAGTGGAGGCGAATAAGGGATTCTGGCCCTGCCTTGAACCATGACTTAGCATAATTGACCAGAGCTCCTGTAAGATTGACTGGCGTAGGGTGTGGTTTAGGATCTGACCTAAGTGCCGGAGGTAAGTCCCACCCCTTCCTGTGCCGGTCTGCCTATGGGCCTGCCCTCCCCCACCTGGACCCGCCTCCCCTCCCCTCCCCTTCCCTCCTAAACCTCCTGCACCACCCTCCCTCAACCTGCCTTACCTGGTCTGGGATGGGGTGCAGTTAGGCCAGTGAACATCTATGCGCTGGACTCCCCAACTCCAGTAGAAACGCAAACATTTTTTACAGCGCATTTGTGACACTCCTGGGCCAGCACAAGAGACTTGTGCCAGCCCAGCTTCCAGGTAGGGTTGCGCTCTCAGAGTGCAATCCTAACCTGGTGTTGCGCTGGTGCAGCACTCTTGCACTGAACCAAGTGCTGTCGCAGGTATGCCGTCAGACGCGTCTGCTCTGAGGAATCGGTTGCTGGACCGGCGCAAGCAGCAGCTCTGGCACCCGGGTGACGCTGTGCCTGTCAGGTGCACCAATCGAGCGCCGGTGTCGCTCAGCCAGGGCAGGACTGTGCCGAGGGCATGCTAGAGCCGTAATGGGGTGGCTCTGTGGGCGGGAATAGGGGTGGTGATGGGAAACGGCTATTGGGCCATATCCTAATCCCTGGGGTGGGCGGTCCCAATTTGGGCCACTCTAGGTCACATGGACCTGCCCCTGCAAATCTCTTCATTTGCCTAGTAGTAGTAGTAGTAGTAGTAGTAGTAGTAGTAGTAGTAGTAATAATAATAATAATAATAATAATAATACATGTATTTATATACCGCCTTCCTTAAGAACACTAGACTTCTCTAATGACTGTAACTCAAGGCGGTTTACATAGGCAGGCTTTTATTCACAAACCCGAAGGTTTTTACAATTTACAGAAATGTTCTATCTTTCAAGAACAACACTCATACAGATCTTTCTTTCTGGATTTAGCCTTCTTTCTTAGCCACCCGTCTGTCTTCTGCTGGCTGATTAGAGGCTTCCCTGCTCCCACCAGAGACGCAGCTGACTTCAGCACACTCCTCCTCCCACGAGGCAGCTGGAACTCAGCTTTTAATCAGCCGCAGTTTGCAAGACTGACAATTTGCTGCCTTTTCATAGCACCGGCAATTAGGCATCCTGAGCATTCGTGTTCATTCGTGGCAACCACATGTTGCCTTCCGAGCAGGCAACAGTTCAGCAGAAGGTACCTATGCACAGTTCTTTTTCTCTGGTCAGTAAAACAGGAAGTTTCAAATCCCTAAACTAAAACACAAATAAGCTGCACCGCTCTTAACAAAGACAAAGAAAACCGGCAGATACTTGGGAGGATCACCCTGGAGAGCATTTGGATTATGCGCCTGCTCGTTCTAGTGTGGCAGAACATAGAGTTGAGACACTCACACGGGCTGGAGAATTCTCCACTGTAGACCAGAAAAGTGAAAAAGTGACCCCAGGCAGACAGTCAATTAGCTCCCTGGCCAGATGTTTACCAGAACTCAATTAATTATAACTTTTTACAAGACAAGGGTGTTGCATTTAGTTACTGCTGTTTTTAGAAGTGTTCTTGTCTTAAATTATACCTTTTTCGCTTTTATCATGTAGACCTCCTATCTGTGCTGTTTTATGAGTTACGCCTGAAAACCACTTTCAAATCCTTTTCTCCTCCCTGCCTGTAAGTTCTTTTCACACAATTAACCTTAACGCTCTCCTAGGTTCTAACTTCCAGCATTTCGCACATCAAAATAGGGTCAAGCTCGTGTACTTCTAGGGACGTGGTGGTGCAGCGGGTTAAACCGCTGCTGCTGGGCTTTCCAACCGGAAGGTTGGGAGTTCAAGACTGCTCGACAGAGTGAGCTCCCGTTGCTTGTCCCAGCTCCTGCCAACCTAGCAGTTCGAAAGCACCTAAAATGCAAGTAGATAAATAGGGACCACTTCGGTGGGAAGGTAACAGCATTCCGTGCGCTATGCCGTATAGTTATGCCGGCCACATGACCACGGAAGCTTGTCCTCGGACAAAACTCCGGCTCTACAGGCTTTGAAACGGAGATGAGCACCATCCCCTACAGTCGGTCATGACTAGACCATTCAGTCATGGGGAAACCTTTACCTTTACCTGTGTACTTCTTGTAAGGCTGGTATGCCAACATCAAAGGCTGACCACCAGTGTTATGACCCATAGGATTGGAGACAAGGCAGGGCAAAGGAGGCAGGACCAAGGATGAGGGCTTGACAAGTGTGACCTGAAAAAGTTTGTGTTTCTCTTATTTGAACACACATATATTTGATATGGGACATGGTGGCACTGCGGGTTAAACTGCTGCTGCTGAACTTGCTGACCAAAAGGTCGGGAGTTCAAGACTGCATGACGGAATGAGCTCCAGTCGCTTGTCCCAGCTCCTGCCAGCCTAGCAGTTTGAAAGCACGTAAAAATGCAAGTAGATAAATAGATACCACTTCGGTGGGAAGGTAATGGTGTTCCATGTGCCGTGGCGTATAGTCATGCCAGCCACATGACCACGGAAACTTGTCCTCGGACAAACGCCGGCTCTTCAGCTTAGAAACGGAGATGAGCACCACCCCCTACAGTCGGTCACGACTAGACCATTCGGTCATGGGGAAACCTTTACTTTGATATACACAAGACCTCCCCCATCACGGAGCCCTTCAAACCCATAATTTCAGGCTTGGAGTTTTGCTTGCCCAGGTATCCCCCCACAATTATGTGTGACATAAGTTTTGGAGAAAACAGTGCCATGACTTTTTTTTATTACAGTGCCAGGCAGCAATGGCAGCTGCAGCAGGTCCTGACTCAGTGTGGGAACCCAATTAGGAGAAGACAGTTGATCTTTCTGAACCTTCCATTGGGTGAACCAACCTGGCCAGAACCTGGCCTCACGAAACAGGCTCCCCCCAGGTTCTTCCTCACCAACCCCTGGAAATGGGGTCAAGG
This sequence comes from Lerista edwardsae, assembly GCA_029204185.1. Lineage (NCBI taxonomy): Eukaryota > Metazoa > Chordata > Lepidosauria > Squamata > Scincidae > Lerista > Lerista edwardsae. Next base: position 30,244 of record JAJKFI010039467.1, on the reverse strand, counting down.
AAGCTGAATTGCTCTGCCCACCCTAAGCTGGGTAACCATGAAGGTGGGCATCCCATACCAGGGTCAAGCCAGGCTGGATCCTGATCTGGGTAGTTCCCAGGGACCAGTACTGGCCTTAACCCAAGCTGTGGCTTGCCTAAGGGCAGATCCATATTCTTCCTTCCTGTCCCACACTATCCTTTCCCTATTAGGCCATCGATATTTGACTGGCCAAGAAACTTCTGCACCTGGAAAACTGCATGGCTGGAGTGCCGTGCTGAAGAGTAATGAGAATCCCCTGTGTGGGGATGATTCGTGACCGGCAGGATGTAAGTTAGACCATGACTCAGCACCCTGATGGTTGGTGGACAGCAGAATAAAGATGGACCATCATTGCCTGTATTTTTCTGTGTCATTTGTTGTAAGAGGAAGGAGGAGGGGTGCTACTGGTGTGAGTTTTGAATTATTAGTCTGTACTGCCTGTCTTGTAGGACGTGATGGTGCAGTGGGCTAAACCGCTGCTGCTGGGCTTTCTGACCAGAAGGTTGGGAGTTCAAGACTGCTCGATGGAGTGAGCTCCCGTTGCTTGTCCCAGCTCCTGCCAACCTAGCAGTCCGAAAGCAGTTCAGAACCACTTCCGTGGGAAGGTAACGGCGTTCTGTGCACCTTGGCCTATAGTCATGCCGGCCACATGACCACGGAAGCTTGTCCTCGGAAAAAAAGCCGGCTCTACAGGCTTTGAAACGGAGATGAGCACCGCCCCCTACAGTCAGTCACGACTAGACCGTTTGGTCATGGGGAAACCTTTACCTTTACCTTTTAGATAAATAGGTACCACTTCGGTGGGAAGGTAATGGCGTTCCGTGCGCCTTGGCATATAGTCATGCCGGCCACATGACTACGGAAGCTTGTCCTTGGACAAAACACCGGCTCTACAGGCTTTGAAACGGAGAGGAGCACCACCCCCTACAGCCGGTCAAGACTAGACCGTTCAGTCGTGGGGAAACCTTTAGCTTTACCTTACTGCCTGTCTTGCCTGTGTACCTCGACCTGAACCAGATCCTGACTACTCTGTATGCTTGTCCCTTGAAGATAAATAACAAGTCCTCTAACTATAACGTATTCTTGTCTGGTGCCTTATTTAGCCTTCTACCCTGCTGGGCGACTTGCAACTCTGGAATATGGCTTCATTAGACTCTCTGATCATTGCAGAATCTGCAAAGATCCTAACATTCCCAGATATGGCCAGCCTGGCTATAAGAAACCCAGCCCAGTCAGGGGTACACAAAAAGGCTTCTTTCCATGGCCAACCAGTCAGGAAACAAAAAATGTGTACCTGGCTCCAAATGGCAACCAGCTAATCTCTGACGGCAAAGGGTGGCCGGGAGGGTTCCAATGAAGCAGGGGGAAGAAGGAGGGAAGCCTGCCTGCTGTTTTTGCACCACATGGCGAAGCCTTCCATCTTTGTCACCCTCAATGGCAGCCCAGCGCGTCATGCTAGAGGAGGAGGGAGCCGTGGAGTGTTGTCTCCATCCACAGGCATAGATGGAAGCCTGATCTTGCTGAGTTAATTTTGGTGTATCCAGCGGCATTCCGAAATGGGGTGCAAAACGCTAAGTGTTGCAGGAGCCTGCGCTCCTGTGTAACACGGTCCTTCTCCCTCTCCTCCAGACAGAGGCAGTTCTACAGGGAGGGCAAAGCTCTAAGTGTTGCAAGGAGCCTTACCCTGTCATGTAAATCCCTCCTCTTGCTGCTGTAGCCAGTAAGCAACACCAAGATGTTGCTGTTCCCTGTGAGGATTGGCTAAAACGGTGCAGGAGAGGAGTGATTTCCACTGCAAGGTAAGGCTTCTTGCAAAACTTAGAGCTCTGCCCTCCCTTAGATCTGCCTCTGCCTCCAGAGTCATTCACAGCTTGGAGAGTTGGCTCAAACCAAGCCACGAATGGCTCTGCAGGCAAAGGGGCCGCATTACACAGGAGCTCAGGCTCCTGCGACACTTAGAGCACAATCCTATCCTAACGTTAGCCTGGCACAGTTAGGCCAGCAAATTTTGGCCAGCACAAGGACCACCATAAAGCACATTTGGACCACTCTCAGAGTCAGGGAGGATGGCTCATGTCTGTGTGTCGGCCTCTCTGACTCCGAGAGTGGTCCAAACATACTTTACAGCAGGGCCGGCTCTAGCAGTGGTAGGGGCCAATGTGGGGCATTCCTGCAGGGCCCCCAACCCTCCCTGTGGGCCCCCCACTCACCAAGAAGAGCTCTGTTCGTGCCACGTGCAATGCATGGCATGTGGAAGTAGTTGGTGATATCATAACATCACCACCAACTGCTTCCAGGTGGCCCATTTGGGGCTGTTCAGAGGCAGGTGGGAGAGACCAAGGTTAAACTGCTCTGCTCGGCCCACTGACTTACAGCCCATTGAGATCCCAGCTGAAGCCACAGGCAATATGCTCGTCCTGCTAGTGCGGGGCCCCCTGAAGCGCGGGACTCGATGAGACGACATTGGTCACATTGGCTTAAAGCCAGCCCTACTTTACAGTGTCCCTTGTGCCGGCCAAACTTTGCTGGCCTAACTATGCTGGCCTAACGTCAGGATAGGATTGCGCTCTTAGCATTTTGTTCCCCCGTAGGAACACCACTGGGTGTACCTTTCTGATGACTGCCACTGTGGGAACAGATGTCCTGATTGAACCTGCAGGACTTCCATGTGGCTTCTTACATAGGGTTACCACATACAAACTGGGACAAACCTTTTAACCATTGTATAGAAGAGGGAATTTGGGCAGGTGCCGCTTTTGAAACCCTTCTATGATGAGCTGCAGCTGCCCAAATTCCTTCTTCTCTACAGTGGTTAAAAGGCTAGAGGCATTCCGTCCCAGTTTGTATCTGGTAACCCTAGTCTTACATAATGAGCAACACATCCCTGTTGTGTGTGTTTATGAAAGCCATTTGTCGTTTCCTGTCTTCCCTTGGCCTACGTAAAAGGCCATCAAAACATCTTGTTGAACAACCGGTGTGATGCCCCTGAGTGGCTACTCTGGAAATCATCAACTTTGATCATGTCCGCATTATGGGAGTTCATTTTACTTTCCGGGGCTAATTGCCTTATGTAAGGCCGCCTTCAAAATAAGCCTCTGTGGGTACCAATTTGAGGTTATATAATGTACAGCTGCCCAAGTAGTCCTAATGGATTTTTGATGTTCTGGCTGCTGTACGGCTGTGTGTTTCCCCTTTGTGCACTAATGGACAGTACCTGTAGACTAAGATCATTCCTGTGCATTCACAGTAGAGGCTGCCTGCAAATTCTACAGCATTCTGCATCTGATTTAAAGGAAGCATCATCTTTATCATCTTCATTTTGAAGCACTTCTACTCAGGCCAAACTTCAGAACCTGGACTCCAAGATTACAAAAGGAACACTGATTTGAGGAATCATAAAAGGGGTTATAACATCAAGGGGTGTAGCCAGTGATGTCATCTACAGATGAGGAAGCGGACCGCTGGGTGGGACTTACATGTGATTGGCAGCCCACCCGTTCCGTTCCTCCGCCTGGGTACCTGGGTGAGCAGCGGTGGGGCACACCAACCCCCCGGTGCAGTTGGTGTGCAGCCTGTGCAGTAGGCAGGCAGGTGGTGGAACGGAACGGGCGGGCTGCCAATCACACGTAAGTCCCACCCAGCGTTCTGCTTCCTCATCTGTAGATGACATCACTGGGTGTAGCTAATGAAAGTGTAGCCCAGTGCAGAGGGCAAAATGTTGCCCCGGAATGATGTCACAACAGGAAGTGATGTCACAGTTGTATTTTTGTTTCCTCTGGTTTCTTGGCCATAACGTTTGAGAGAGTAAAGATATTACACTCTGGCTTGTTTCATTGCATTCTGCATTACATTTCCTTTCCAATAATAGATAACATGATGGCATCATTCATATATACCAAGGTTTTCACAATTCTGGCCACCAGTGTCGAGCTCAGCTTGTTGCTGTTGCACAGTGCAATTGCACCCCCCTGCCCTTCTTTAGCTATGCCTCTGGTAACACCACTCTAGCACAGGGACAATTCCCACAGCTTAGAAATGTGGACATAGGATTCTGGATAAAATCAAGGTTGAATCAATGCAGAGAGCAGAGCTCCTGTACCTTTTAACAGTTGTTGAAAAGTAGGTCACACAACAATGAACAATGAACTGCACCTGTCAAAATCCCTCCGCCACACAATTATTAAAAGTATACCAACTTTGGCTGACTTTGCATCAGATCACCACTGCGTGGTTCTCCTGGAATGAGAAAAAGGCAACCCTGATCCAGCATAACTCTGGACCCAATATACATTCTGCGAAGTGAAGTGGTCAGCAGAGGTTACATATTTCATATTTTCATATTTTTCATATTGTTCAATCCAGCCCATGCAAAACAAAAACAATACAAAAAACAGTCGGCATACGCTCATTTACTACATGCCAGGACATTTTTTTTTTTTAAATCTAAAATATTACAATAAAAAAAAAATAAGAACAGCCCTGCAGGATCAGGCCAAAAGCCCATCTAGCCAACTTCCTGTGTCTCACAGTGGCCCTCCAGATGCCTCAGGGAGTGCACAAGACAACAAGATATTTACATCTCATTGCCACTTTCCTGGCACTCTGAAGTAGCCTACTTCTAAAATAAGGAGGTTATATTACCCATCATGGCCTGTAGCCTGCATTGGATGTTTCCTCCAGATTGTTTCCTCCAGATCACATTCTGAGAATCAACCGCGGGAAGGCAGAACAGGAAAGATCGGACCCGGTAGTAAGAGGAATTGGCAGAACAGGCCTCTGCCATATCTTAACCCTGGTTTGAGGTCTCCCGGCTTTACACAGGAGTGCGCGGACTTGTGCCCAGTGATGTCATGCACCCACTACGCACCACTACGCGAGTACCGGTTCCTAGAAGTTGAGCTGGCCCCGCCCACTCGAAGCTGGCCCCTGCTATTTAACCAGGGAACAGTTGAAGCAAAATGTGTATATACGCATCTCTAGAAAGCAAAGCAATAGAAGTTAAATCAACACTAACCACAAGCTGAAGTTATTACAAACATGATCACATCCATGGCAACAATCATGACATCATTTCCGGCTTATGACGTCACTTCCGGTGGGCGGACCCCGACAAGTGCCAATCAAAAGTGAGTACCTGTTCCTAAATCATTTGGATGACACCACTGCTTGTGCCTGCTGCATAGATCTGAATCATAGAAACATAAGAACATAAGAAGAGCCCTGCTGGATCAGGCCCTCCAGATGCCTCAAGGAGCACCCAAGACCTGCATCTCATTGCCACTCCCCTGCATCTGGCCTACAGCTGCAGTTTAAAATGGGGCAATTCAGACTTCTACCACCTCACTCTGCGGTATGTGTGTGCTGGACACTGGGAGGGCACCACTGAAATAAATTAGCCATTTGACTCATAGCCTAAGCTTTCAATCAGATAAGCACAGCTGGACTGGAGCCAATCTGCATTTCTAACAACTTGACATTATTCACTAATGATTTGGAAGTCATTTTGGTGTATATATCATCTCATATCACCCTCTCCCCATATCCGTGGGTCAGAACCCACCAGTGGGTTGGAAGCCAATTTCAGGTTGGTTGCAAAGCACCTAGAGCAGCCATATTAAAAAGATGGGAAGATGGGATGCAGGAAAGGGGGAGGGCTGTGTGGTTATTTTCCTTCTGTCAAGGTTGTAAATAGGCTTTTTTTTCCCCTTTCTGATTCACTGTTCTATTGGAAAATGGCTGAGAAATAACCCAATGTATTGCTGCATTCTCAGGAAAGCAGCAGGCTCTGGCATCACAATGACGGCACTTCCAGCCATGACATCACTTCTGATGGGTCCCAGACAGATTATTCTAAAACTGGGTCCCAGTGCGAAACAATTTGAGAACCACTGGCCTAGACAGTTCTATATACTAGGAGCCCAATCCTATGCATGTCTACTCAGAAGTAAGTCTCATTATAGTCAATGGGACTTACTCCCAGGTATGTGTAGGTAGGATTGCAGCTGAAATGGGGTGTTTGTCAGCATTCATCTTGTAGCCACACTTTTTCCCTGAATAACTAGAGGAGGCTAAGGCTTACACTAAGTGGTGAGTTAAGGCTAGATTTTCCCATGATAAATGTAGGTGTAGAGAGCACACATCCTTCAGATGCTAACTGGGCAAGAGGCACTTTTTCAAGTGGTGCTCTTCTTATGTTTAGCAGGGGGAGAGTAATTGTCCCTCTTCACCCCTGCGCAGTGTCTTTTCTAGTGGCTTTTGCTGGTGATGTTCTGCATTCTTTACATTGTGAGCCCTTTGGGACAGGGAACCATTTAACTTTATAATTATTTCTTGCCTGTAAACCGCTTTGTGAACCTTGTGTTGAAAAGCGGTATATAAATACTATTGATTGATTGAACTGAATGAACCTGTAGCCGCAAATAGCTAATGTTGCACAAGAAAAGGTTGCATAAACCACCTGCAAGTGATCAATAGATATAGTTTGATCATAGCTGATGTACTACTGAGATACTACCAGTAGTAGTAATATAGTTGAGATACTATAAATATAATTTTAAGTTTAGACATATCCCTAACCGTTCATGCCCATAAGGTGTCTGTTCATTGTTAAAAAAAAAAAGAGAGAGAGAGAGAGAGAGAGAGAGAGAGAGAGAGAGAGAGAGAGAGATCTTCCTGTCATTCTTGGAACAAATAGAGTAATTCAGAAAAAAATACACTTCCTTCTTTCTTCTGCCATACAAATTATCTAGGTAAAAATCATTTCTGATTTCAGAGCGGAGTCCTTAAAGTATCTTTGGGAGTCTTTTTTTTTTCTTTTCTATCAACTGAAAAGGCTCCTTCTCTTTTGCAAAGTGGGAAACAAGTATTCATCTATTCACTCCAAACAGAGCTGTGTTAGGCACTAATATAATAAATGATATCTTTATTATCTGTTGAATGAACATGATTCATCCACCTGTCAAAACTTGTAGAACGGGTAATTCAAGGAAATTAAAGTCGTTCTTTTTTTTTAGTGAATTTTTTAGCCATTTATCCTCTGCTGCATCTGGTGCAGTCTGCTATTGTAACCTAATTTTACCCAGAGGTTCATAAAACAGCTGCTTTAATCATGCAGCCAATTTCACTCTTTATGCCGTGGCACTGCAATCGTCGTGACATTACGGAAAACTCTGTTTTCAAGATGATACAAAGAGCCCAGCTGGATCAGGCCAAAGGCCCATCTAGTCCTGCTTCCTGTATCTCACAGTGGCCCACCAGGTGCCTCAGGGAGCACACAAGACAACAAATGCCTGCATCCTGTTGCCACTCCCTTGCATCAGGCACTCTGAGGTAAATGTTTGAGGTAAAATTCCGAGGTATATGTGAGGTAAATAAAACTGCAACATAAGAACATCAGAAGAGCCCTGCTGGATCAGGCCAAAGGCCCATCTGGTCCCACTTCCTATATCTCACAGTGGCCCACCAGGTGCCTCAGGGAGCACACAAGACAACAAATGCCTGAATCTTGTTGCCACTCCTCTGCCCCTGGCATTCTGAAGTAGCCTACTACTAATGTAAGGAGGTTGTACAACCCATCATGGCCTATAGCCCATGATGAACTTTTCCTCTAGAAATCTGTCCAATCTGCTTTTGAAGGCATCCAGGCCAGATGCCATCACAACCTCCTGTGGCAAGGAGTTCCACAGCTTAATTACCCGCTAGGTCAAAAAGTATTTCCTTTTATCTGTTCTAACTCTCCCAGCATTCAGTTTTCGATGATCCCAAAAAACCTGATGGCCAAAGTGCAGTACAAGTGCCGGCCAAAGATTAGATTGCATAGAATACTTTCTCGGAGTCATGTTCAGATTTTAACATTGACAGCCCCGGATGACATTTACTTATGTGCTGGAGGTATAATGTTGTTTTATGGCTTGGGGCTAGACCTCCCCCCGACACCAGATTATTATATAGTAGTTTTGAATTGCTTTCCACTGCTGTTATTGGGTTTCTTTCCTTATAGAAATAGCTGTGGTAAATGACAGTGTAGTCCTGAACTGACAAAATAATGAAACGGAAAAGCAGTCGAACAATACTCCGCAGAGCTGTCGCCCTTTATTGGCCTGACACTGACTGCTGATGATGGAGGTTGCTTGTGAAATAAACCCACATATCTGATTGATGAACACTCTCCCTTCACTAGCCGTGTTTCTGTGCATCCCACAACTTGCAACCATGAATGCAAATGTTGCGGAGAGAGCAGTAAAAATGAAAGGGTCCTCCCTGGATTAATGCATGACGTTAAGGGCACAATCCTAACCAACAGCCATTCCCTTACCTTGAAGAGGCCCCCATGATTGCCTCCCAATAAGGGTTCAATCCAGAGGCAGATCTAAGGGAGGGCAAAGCTCTAAGCTTTGCAAGAAGCCTTACCTTGCAGTGGAAATCACTCCTCTCCTGCACCGTTTTAGCCAATCCTCACAGGGAACAGCAGCATCTTGGCGTTGCTTACTGGCTACAGCAGCAAGGGAGAGGAGGGATTTACATGACAGGGTAAGGCCAGTGATGTCATGCAGGGGGTACGCGGGGGTACACGAGTACCGGTTTCTAGGATTACAGCTGGCCCCGCCCGTTCGCCCGCCCACTTGTCGACTCCGCCCTCTGCAACGTTTGAATTTCCTGCATGTTTGAGTTGCCTGCATGTTCTCAGAGCCAGGCAAGCAGGCAGGCAGCGAGCGGAGCCTTTCCTTTCCTTGCCACTGAAAAATGAGTTGCTCTGGGGTTTTAACATGATGCCAGGCCTCCTTCATATGTTCTGGGGGTGCTGTGGAATACTGTTGCAACTGTTGGGTCAGTTTAAAATCATCTGAGGCCTCAAAAAGGGCTTTTTTCATGTCACTTCCTGCCACAACATCACTTCTGGCTTATGATGTCACTTCCGGTGGGCGGGTCCCGACACATGCCAATCAAAAGTGAGTACCTGTTCTTAAATCATTTAATGACACCACTGATCTGGACCTCAAAACAGAGAAAGTGAGAGGGGGAACTATGTGGCTGATGTGGTTATTCAAGTGCCCAGTGCCCGATTGAATCTTGAAATGTAGCATTGTACCAACCCAGGTGAGCAGGATAATCTTACTGGTGTGGGAGCAAAGATTCTTTGAAAAAAATTAACGAAAAAAAATCCTGGGGACTTGTCAGAATCTCCACATTTAATTTCTTCTGTCACTTTGTCATCAAGCAAAAATAGGTGTGCAAATGGCAATTAACATGTGTTACAATGTGTTCGCTTATTCTATAACATATTCCCCTCTGAAGTTTTGTATTAACACAGAAAGTGAAGACAGTTTTGCTAGGGAGAATACTTACTGGACCGGGGGACCTTCCTTGTGAGGAAAGACGACAGTGTTTGGGGCCCTCCAGCTTACGCCAGTTCATCCAGGCCAGAACTTGTCCCTGCACCAGACAGGAGCTACCCCGAGAAGATAGGGAATGGTATCAGCAGTGGCCCCTTGTCCAAATAAGCCAGGAAGTATGGGGTTAATCCCAGAACTCCTGCAGCAGGAACACAGCTGCAGGCTGATGAGGGCTCTTGCTATGAAGGGAGGTCAGCACAGGTGCAGATGGCTGTGGCTGATGGTGGAGCCTGCCTAGCAACAGACACCGATTGGCCTGCCTCAGTATAAAGTTGGAGGCAGGAGCTGCAGGAAGTGAGCACCGGGGAGGTGGAGCACTGGGTAGGTGCTGAATGGATGGATCCTTAAAGGACTGGATAAAGCAAGGATGATTAGCACCAGGTAGGTGTAGGCTGGATGGATTGGAACTGGCTGATGGATGGAGTGTTAAAGGACTGGATAAAGGAAGGTAAGAAGACTGTGGGGAGTTGTTGTATGGCTGCCACGCCCCTGGAGCCACCAAGTGGAAGAGGCAGGTGTGGCTTAGGCAAGCTGACTGCCTATTGTTTGGTGGTGGGGTTTTGTAGTGCCAAGTTAGTCTTGGGGTATCTTGAGCTAAGCCGGTGATGAAGACAGTCTGGAGGAGGCTGCCCAGCCGGTGAATCCAAGCAAGGCTGCTGGAAGAGAGGAGGCCCAGTGGGTGAAGGAACCCCCTCCCTCTTGCCTATCTCTGAGGCTGCTCTGGAGGGGAAACTAGTCAGCCTAGTGTGGGCATTGTGGCCCTGGGGGAGACCCAGCAGGGAGTCTCTGGCAGTACACAGCCAAAGAATGTGAGTTTGCGCTGGACAACCCAAGGGATGGGAGTGGGTGGCAGGAGGGCATTCCGGGAAAAGGTGCTTCTGGGCAGGGGGAGGGAGGGGTGGGGAGGATTGGGTACGGGGGAATGGGATCCATGATGGCAGCTCCCTGTCCCCCCCCCACTCCCAAGCTTGGCAAACTTACAGGGGTTGCTTGGCTTTGTGCCAGCTAATCCCAGTAGCCCCATAGGCCGGCTGGGACTCAATACAGGGCAAGTGGGGAAACGGTCCCTTGCCCTGGGGTTACTTCCAGCCTCCTCCTAACCTGTGCTGGAGACAGGGTCAGCCGCTGTGGCCTGGCTGTGCCAGCGAAGGTTAGGATTGCACCAGAAACGAGGCAAAGAGCACAAGTCCTAATTAGTCCAGCGCACTTACCATATCAAATCAAAAGAATTCAAACGAAAGCCCTCTCAACTGGATTTGGCAGTACTAGGTGTGCATATTGCCGGGAAGAAACCCCGGGAAATCCCGAGTACCAGAAGTGGGCCATTTACAAGATGCCATTCTAAGAATGGGCCAAAATGCATTGAAAAGTCCTATACGTAAACTGCGCCAGTCCCAAGCTCGGACACAGTCCAACCACAGGTATGACTGCAGTTTTTCTCAGAGCTGGGTGTGCACATTGCAGGAAAGGCAGTCCGGGAACTTTGGAGTACCCGGGGTGGGCCATTTCCACCAGGTTCCAGTCTGAGGTTTTAGGATTTTGCAGGCATTTTGGCCCATTTACAGATTGGGACCTGGTGGAAATGGCCCACCCCGGGTACTCCAAAGTTCCCGGACTGCCTTTCCTGCAATGTGCACACCCAGCTCTGAGAAAAACTGCAGTCATACCTGTGGTTGGACTGTGTCCGAGCTTGGGACTGGCGCAGTTTACGTATAGGACTTTTCAATGCATTTTGGCCCATTCTTAGAATGGCATCTTGTAAATGGCCCACTTCTGGTACTCGGGATTTCCCGGGGTTTCTTCCCGGCAATATGCACACCTAGTACTGTCGAATCCAGTTGAGAGGGCTTTCGTTTGAATTCTTTTGATTTGATATGGTAAGTGTGCTGGTAAGGAACTGGACTAAATTGCACTTGGTCCTGTTTGCATATCCCTGCTAACTGGGCAAGAGGCACTTTTCCAAGTGGTGTCCCTCTTATATTTAGCAGGGGGAGAGTAATTGTCCCTCTTCACCCTTGCACAGTCTTTCTAGTGGCTGTTGCTGGTGGTCTGCCTTTTAAAAAAAAAAAAATTGTGAGCCCTTTGGGACAGGGAACCATTTAATTTTATTATTATTACTATTTGCCTGTAAATTGCTTTGTGAACTTCGTGTTGAAAAGCGGTATATAAGCATCTGTTTGATATCGGGATATCAGCTTTTCTCTAATAAAACAATTGATGAAGCAATTGATGACTTGTCCACTGCTGCCAAAATACTCACCAGTGAGCAGCACCATGCTCAGCACAGGGGTATTTACAGGGGCATTGTTTTGTTCCAGTCAAAGAAGCAGAATTTTACCGACAAGCAGCGGAGCGGTGTTATGCTGCCGGAACGCTGGGCGGGACATCTGGGTGATCGACAGCCCGCCTGTCACGTTCCACAGTGTTATGCCGTTTGTGTAACGTACGCAAGCGGCGTAATTGGTTACGCAAACGGCGTAACACTCCGGAATGCAATGGGCGGGCTGTCAATCACCCGGATATCCCGCCCAGCATTCCGGCAGCATAACACTGCTGCCGACGAGGATTACAAGCCATCAAAAAATGCTGCTGATTCAATATCTTGGACTACTGTTTGATTGTTTTAGTATTACAGATGGTTTTATTTTAAATCTTCGGGTATGTGGATTATTTTATTTGCATCTGTTATGATGATAAGTAATTATGCACTTCTATCTGATGGTTTTCCTCTTCACCTCTGTTTCACTGTTGTTAGATAACATTAAAACATAAGAGCCTGCTTGATCATGGCAGAGGCCCATCTAGTCCAGCTTCCTGTATCTCACAGTGGCCCACCAGATGCTCAAGGAGCACACAAGACAACAAGATACTTGCACCTTGTTGCCACTCCCCTGCATCTGGCATTCTAAGGCAGCCTACTTCTACAGTAAGGAGATTGCATCACTCATAATGGCCTGTAGCCTACGATGGACGTTTCCTCCAGAAATCTGTCCAATCCTCTTTTCAAGGCACCTAGACCAGACATCAAATCAAACCGAATAAGCCTTTATTGGCATAAAGCATACATACTGGTTACCAGTCCCTATTGCGAGAGACTACAACACAGGATAAAAAAAGGGCTACACTCACAGTTGCATCGTGAGCGGAGTGACCAGACATCATCACCACCTCCTGTGGCAAGGAGTGCCACAGATTAATTACTCACTGGGTAAAAAAGTATTTCCTTTTATCTGTTCTAACTCTACCCACACACAATTTTTTGTGGATGTCTCCTGGTTCTGGTGAGAGAAAGAGAAAAGAAAACCCCTCTTTCCACGCTATCCATCCCATGCATAATTTTGAACGTCTCCCCTTGTGGGTTCCTTCAGGTCTGCCCACATCTGCCCCTCGTCCAGTGGTGTTATTCTACCGGAATGCTGGGCGGAACATCCGGGTGATCGACAGCCCGCCCGTCGTGTTCCGCAGCATTACACCATTTGCGTAACCAATTACGCCACTTGCATACGTTACGCAAATGGCGTAACGCTGCGGAACGCGACGGGCGGGCTGTCGATCACCCGTATGTCCCACCCAGTGTTCTGATAAAATAACACCACTGCCCTTGTCCCAGCCAGAATGTCCCTCTCCCCACCCACTCCCTCCACCAATCCATGATGACATGTCCCTTGTACCGGCGGGCTTTGGCCGATACAAGAGGGGCTCTGTGTGGGTGCAATGGGACTGGCGCTGCCTGCAGCGCCAGTCCCATTGCCTTAGCACTGACACGGGGGTGCCAACAACATTGCGTCAACGCTGCTCCCCATTGTAGGACTGTGCTGCCCATCTCCCTGCCATGCAATTCTGGTGTCTCCTGTCGCTTCTCTTTCTGACAGCATTGCATAAATTGTTGAATAATGTGTACAGTGTGCTATAGTAAACCAATTTAGAGGTTATTGGAGCCTGGTTCACTGTGGCCAGCTTTGACTTCTGCACTAATTGAAATTGGTAAAAAGCTGTGTTTGTGCAGGTACATAATGTACTATAATTTGCCCTGTTTAAATAAACAAATTAACTAAAGACACGTTCAGACTCCTCTGATCAAGGTAAAAGGCTGTGTGCAAACACGTTTTTTATGTATCGTGGAAGGCAGAGTGAACATTTGCATGACAAAATTGTTAATTAGCATTAGCATTTTAATTTAGAGTCTTCTCTCTTTTCTCCTTTAAACAAAATCCTCCAACATAGTACATAAAAATAGTGTATCAGATTAAAGGTAGATCCATATTTTTCCAGCATGAATTATCGACTGGTTTTCTCCCCAGGGGCCTGCGGAGATCTTGGTTGCTCAAAAAGAGAACAGCTCAAAGTCCACACCCTACCACCCAACTTCATTTGGCTGCAATGTTTCTTCTGTCCTTGCATTAGTGACAGACAACACTGCCCAACAACAACAATTATTCTGGTGCTTCAGACATTATTCCTTAGACCAGTGGTATTTTAAACATTTTAGACCGGGACCCACTTTTCAGAATGGCACTCATGTCGGGACCCACCGGAAGTGATGTCATTAACCTGGAAGTGATGTTGTGGCAGGAAATAACATCATCAAGCAGGAAGTGCTGTCATTGTCACATAATAAAATGACACTCCTGAAACGCAAATTCACATTCTTGGACTACAGCAATTGTACAACCGTGGAACATCCCCGACAGAAAGCAATATGAGGACAAAATATGATGTAAAAGCACTGAACTAAACACAAAATTAAAACAAAAACAACTCTCACTTGAAAATTCAAATTTTTAATTCTCACAAAAGGAATATAACAAAAGTAAGGTCTGCAGTTTCCAAGATGGCTGCTCCCAGCTTTCCACGACACACCTGACATCAGGTCGCGACCCACCAAGTGGGTCCCAAACCATAGTTTGAATACCACTGCCTTAGACCTATTATTGGATGTATTTTGGGCACTTATTTTTTTAAAAAAATTGCCTCCTTTTTGCCCCATCAGCTCTAGTTTTGGAGATGCGGTATACCCACCATAGAGGCTGATTTGCAGGTAACCAGATAAATAGGCATACATACAGTGGCGTAATGCAGCCGGAACGCTGGGCAGGAGGAACGGGTGAGCGGCAGCCCCCCATTGCGTTCCGCCAGGCCTCCCTGTCCTCCACTAGCTTCCGGTGTTCGCCCAATTTCATGCTCATCGCTTCGGTGACACTATCTAACCATCTCATCCTCTGCCACCCCCTTCTCCTTTTGCCTTCCATCTTTCCCAGCATGAGGGTCTTTTCTAAAGAGTCCTCTCTTCTCATGAGGTAGCCAAAGTATTGGAGCTTCAGCTTCAGGATTTGTCCTTCCAGGGAGCAATCAGGCTTGACTTCCTGGAGGATTGACCAATTGGATCTCCTTGCAGTCCAGGGGACTCTCAAGAGTCTTCTCCAACACCATCATTCAAAAGCATCTATTCTTCGGCGTTCTGCCTTTCGTATGGTCCCGCTCTCACATCCATACATTGCTACTGGGAAAACCATAGCTTTGACTATGCGAACCTTTGTTGGCAGGGTGATGTCTTGGCTTTTGATTAAGTTGTCTAGGTTCGCCATAGTTTTCCTCCCTTCCTACATTCCAGTAGATTCCATTATTCACCCCATCTAGTGGCTGAATGCAGTATTGTGTCTATACTGATGCATTCTACGGCAGTGTTACTCAAACTGTTGGTTGGGACCCATTTGGTGGATCACAACCTGAAGTCAAGTGGGTCGCGACCTGAAGTCAGGTGGGTCACGGAAAGCTGGGAGCAGCCATCTTAGAAACTGCAGACTTATTATATTCCTTTTGTGAGTATTAACAGTTTGAATTTTCAACTGAGGGATTTTTTTTAGTGGGTCTTTAAACCTATTTTTCCATTGATATTGGTATCCACTGATTTTGTGTTTTTATGCACATGGGGTTCTGGAACAAAATCCCAGTGGATAATGAGGCACAACCTGTATGATCAGGTTACCAGCCGCAAAAAACTTTCATAGGCATATACCTGGATGACCATGCATAAAAAAAGTGTACAGGAAAAGCACTGAGAAGTGATTACGAGGTGTATGACCGAGAGACTCTCATTTGTCAACATGGACTTGCTTGGCTCCACAAGACTTGCAGAGTCGCTGTTTCGAGCTGGCTTGTGGCCTCTGCCAGTAAAATTCTGCTGATCTGAACGGAACGTGCCCTGAAGGAAATGTATGCATAAACACATCTGCCGGAAACTCATGGGACATCCATAGTCTAAGAGTATTTTCCCCTCCATGTCCTGCACGTACGATATACAGTAGAACTAACTTTCAGGTACAGCTCGTTATAAAATATTCAAAGCCTTTTACTTTACATAAACTAGTATAGTGAAAGTGTGGCAAGGTCACACATTCTTGGTTTGCAGACCTCCTGTTCTAGTGCACAAATGTAGAAGCTGTCTGAATCGGGAGCAATGAGAAAAAGATCATGCAAAGGAGAGTTCCCTTCCCTTGGAGAAGTTGAAGTCTGAATCAGCAGGCACTTTATTATAGCATTCAAATCCTCCAGGGAAACTGTTTAGCTGAGTATCTTATCTCACTGCTAAGGGCAGGTGATTTCTTAGCAGCATGAATTAGCTGCATCAGGTTCTTCGATTTCAACCTAGTTTATGATAAATGTTTTGGGATGTTATAAAATGTGTGTGTGCGCGCGCGCGTATTTGCGTGCGTGCTGTGTATTCCACTGAACTAGGCTTCTTCCAGGCACAGAGCACGATCGATCAAAGTTAAGCATTTTTAAGTCCCAGCTCAGTGGGAATTTCAGGAATGCTGAGCAGATGCTCAGCTCTTTCCCACTGAAGTACTTAAGAACACTAGAACATAAAAACAGCCCTGCTGGAAGAGGCCGAAGGCCCATTTAGTGTAGCTTCCTGTATCTCACAGTGGCCCACCAGATGCCTCAGGGAGCACACAAGGCTACAAGATGCCGGCATACTTTACCTGGTATTCTGAGATCACCTGCTTTTATAACCAGGAAGTTGCACACACCCATCTAGGCTTGTAACCTGTGATGGACTTGGTTCCCTTTGAAAGGCATCTGGGCCAGACACTGTCACCAAATCCTGCGGCATGGCGTTCCAAACATTAATTACAAAGAAACTGGAGTTCAGCTGAGTCATAACAGGATGCTGTGTTGACAGCATTGTTATGTTCCATTCCAAAAAGCCTGTTCAAGAATAGACTCAAAAAAGCCCGTTCAAGAATAGACTCAGAGCGCAATCCTAACCTGGAGTTAGGCTGGCCCATAAACCAGCAAAGTTTGGCTGGCACAAAAACCACCATAAAGTACTTTTGGACCACTCTTAGAGTCAAAGAGGATGGCGCATGTCTGCGTGCTGGCCTCTTTGACTCCAAGAGTGGTCCAAACATACTTTACTGTGTCCCTTGTGCTGGAGAAACTCCAGTTTAGGATTGCACCCTCAGGATCAACTGTTTCGGTATAGACGCTTTCATTTATCCATGGATACCATGGATACTGGAATGCCTGTTTAAAAAGATAGGGGAACATCAAACCAATCTTTTTTTACCTTGTCGTAGCAAAACCATTGATGCCCTCCTACCTTTATAAAGTAACCACGATTTCAGGTACCCATGGGAGGGTCAGGAACGAAACCACAGCAGATAACAGGGCATGCCTGCATAGGTGCCAGCACTGCAGGGGAAACATCCGCCCTTGATGGTATCCAGAAAGTTGTGGATGGGACTTCCTCACCCTACCATCATGCCATGCCAGCAAGAATGACCCTGGGCCAGACAGGTTAGTCCTGCCCATCAGGTAGCTCCTGACCTCACCTTGCAATATATAACATTGTAAACAGCAGGCCCTCATTATCCACAGGGGTTCCTCGTGGGCTTCTCTGGGTCTCAGAAGTCCTTTGAAGGGTACAAAAACATCACTTCTGGTTTTTGCCAAAAAAACTGGTGGAAATGATTTTTTTTTTTTTTGCTGTAGAGGCCATTTTGAGGCCTGCACACAGTGGTGGGATTCAGGGGGTTCGCCCAGGTTCTATAGAACCGGTTGTTAAATGGCCGGGCCCCACCCACTTGCTTACCTCGGCTGGCTTCGGGTTTTTTTGGCTCCGGCTATGACATCATAGAACCTGCTGTTAATTTATTTGAATCCCATCACTGCCTGCACAGGCTTCAGGCCTTCATGGGTGGCCTTTGTGGGCCTCAGAAAACATTACAGACCCACCTAGAGGCCAGCTCCAGTCAGATTTGAAGGGTCCAGATGGGCCCTGGGTGTTGTGTTCAGCATCTGCTGATTTTCAAATCCACAGATGTAGAACTTGTGGAAAATGTGGGCACACCTGGATATTCTTCTGTTTTTCAGATATGGAACCAAATCTCCACCTCTCTCCTGCAGTGGTTCTCAAGCTTTTTAGCACTAGGACCCACTTTTTAGAATGGCACTACGTTGGGACCCAGGTGAAGTTATGTCATAAACCTGAGAGTGATGTCATGGCTGGAAGTGACATCATCAAGCAGGAAGTGCCGTAATTGACACGTAATCAAATGACACTCCTGGATTGCAAACTGGCATTCTTTGACAGCAACAATTGCCCAGCTATGAACAGAAAGCACAATTTCCTGAGAGAAAGCACAATTAGGACAAAATATTATGTAAAAGCACTGAAATAAAAAAAATTTTTTTACAAAAAAATACCCTCACCTGAAAATTCAAACTGTTAACACTCACAAAAGGCACACAGCAAGAGTAAGGTCTGCAGCTTCCTAGAGGGCTGCTCCCAGTTTTCCTCGACCCACCTGATATCAGGTCATGACCCACCAAGTGGGTCCCAACCCACAGTTTGAGAAACACTGCTCTACGAGTTGCGAATGGCATCTGGTTAAAAAGGATGACTTTAACAGTTACCTTTATTTTTTCAAAAATAATTAAATGTAATCTGTATCTGAATGAAAATACAAAACACAATCTTTTGCATTTTAACTTTTTTTAAAAAAAAATACATTTACATTGCCCTACTGATCAGCAATACCTCATTGCAGTTTTGGTTGGGTTCTGCATAGCTATCAGTCTCTCCATCAGTATTCATTTTTTTTCAGTATGGGTGCAATCCTAACCTGGAGTTTGGCCAGCACAATTCACTTGTGCTGGCCCAGGAGTGTCACAAATGCACCATAAAATGCCTTTGCACCACTCTCAGTGTCGGGGAGGGCAGCGCATGGACATGCACCATCCTCCCTGATTCTGAGAGTGGTCCAAATATGCTTTACGGCGCGTTTGTGACACTCCTGAGCCAGCACAAGGGACTTGTGCTTGCCTAACTCTAGGTTAGGATTGTGTTATATATCTACTATTTCAATTACAAACCATAGTCAGCACTGCTGAATACATCGTTTCAAAAGGGAAACGTACATTGATTTGCCTAAGCAATACTAGAGGATGAGACACATTGTTCTCCATTAAAATGGAAAGAATCAGAAACAAAGCCTAGAGCACGCACTCGATAAACAGCCTGCTGAACAAAAGACATGCCAATCCAAGTCAAAGAGATACAAAGAGCAATTATTCTCTCCCACTCAAAACGTGAATACTTTGGGTCATCCAATAAAAATGGAACGGCTGTATTTTCAGAACAAACACAGGCCTGATGTGCCCTACTCCTCATCCTCCTCTGCCCTGTAACACCCTCCTCACCCTGCTTTGCCCTTCCCCTCCCGCCTGCGGAGTGTCTACAGGTAGGCACAGGTCTTCCACTGCTGGTGGCAGCCTGAAATCCAGTGCAATGATCATTTGCACTGCCGTAACGTGTCTTATGGCATGTCTGCAATATTGTGTGCGCCTGTCCTGCCAGTGAAGCTGGCTTAAAATTGGGCCATAAGAGCATAATCCCAACTGGAGTTAGGCCGGCACAGTTAGGCCAGCAAAGTTTGGCTGGCACAAGAGCCAATGTAAGGTACGTTTGGACCAAGCTCGGAGTCGGGGGGGATGGTGCACATCTGTGTGCTGGCCTCTCTGACTCTGAGGGTGCAATCCTATGCAGTGCTGAAACAGCGAGGCCAACTCGGTAGTGCCCTATCCGACACTGCATAGGAGAGGCTGGAGCCCCTCCCCCCATGGCAAGGGAGCGTTTGCTCCCTGACTGTGGGGAAGCTCCAGCCCGCCCCCCCATGTGCTCCTTGGATCTGCACCTGCTAAAGAGTGGGTGCAGATCCAAGGAGAACGTGCGGCCCAAATTGGGGCCACCCGGCCTTGCGGACGGGCTTCGGAAGTGGCCGTATGGCCACCTCCCAAGCCCGCCCACGTCCTGCCCATGTCCCGCCCCCACCTCCCTCCCTCCCACCAATCCCCATCCCGATATGGGACAGAGCCTCCCTTGCTTTGGCTGATGCGAGGGAGGTGCCGTGAGGGCACAACAGGACCAGCACTGCTGCTACATGCCCCCGCGTCGGCGCTAATGCCTTAGCGCTGATGCAACAATGCTGCATCAGCGCTAAGCGCCAATTAGAATGGCACTGTGAGAGTGCTCCAAACATACTTTATGGTGTCCCTTGTGTTGGCCAAACTTTGCTGGCCTAGCTGTGCCGGCCTAACTCCAGGATAGGATTGCACCCAGTAGTGTCAGCCTACCGGTACGCTGGGCGTGTCTTCCGGGTGAGCGGCAGCGCGATC